>JAFMOD010000437.1:1255822-1436321 GCA_019802435.1 Corydoras maculifer
ACCCCCCCCCCCCCCATCCAAGTGGTTCCCCATTCATATCCAGAGGAGAACGTTTCGGGCGCTGGCACACTCTATATGGGGCAATTTGGAGAATTCAGTTGACCTTGATTCATGTTTTTGGACTGTGGGAAGAAAAATGGGGCAATTTGGAGAATTCAGTTGACCTTGATTCATGTTTTTGGACTGTGGGAAGAAACCGGAAAACCCGGAGGAAACCCACACGGACACGGGAAGAACATGGAAACTCCACCCAGATTGTTATTCGAACTGGGAATCCCTAGCACTAAGAGGAGAACATGCTAACCACTAAGTCACCATGCCGCCCTGTGATTAGTCTTGGTAAAGATATAATGCTCATACTGTGCTCATATAATGCTCATATATATATATATGCTCATACTGTTATTTATAAATTTGAGCTTGTATTTTCAGCAACAGTAAAACAGGCAAGTTCATCCAGAAACCTCAGAAAAAGACGAGCATACTGCATAAGAATGTGCCTTCTCTGCAGGACAAGGAGTCTTTCTCCCGAACTGGAACTGTAAGTTTTAAGCTTATAAAATATAGAACACCAGTACAGTTAAATCCTGGACCTGAGGTGCAGTAGCACCTACACATTATGATTTAGATCAGTCTGTTAAATTTGCTCATTTGTCTAATAGTCAAATGGTGTGGTAGCTCCGTGGTCAGGGTGCTGGATAATCAATCTGAAGGATGGAGCTTAAATCCTAAATTCACTAAAGTTACCAATGTGGGCCCTTAAACAAGAGCATCACTTAGCAATTACCAGGTAATTGATAATTAAAAGTATATAAGGAATGTGCTTTTGTGCCACTTATAAATAGTTTTTATTCTATTTTTCTAATACTTCTGAGATAATTCTGTTCCTTATTCAGGGTCAAAATAGCAACAGACCAAAGCATGTCAAGAGTCCTACAGCTGGTGGTCAGAAAATGGTCAGGTAAGTTTGCATTCTTGTTTAAAGAAAGTATCTGTTTTAATTTTTTTCTAAATTCTTTCCTTATTCTTCAAACATCTTATATGATTTGTATTAAAGTATGCCGATTGAAGCTCTTCCAAGGTTTTCAAGATCCAAGCCTTCTTCCTTAAAGCAGAAAGAGGAGAGGCAGAAGGTCCCGCCTCAGTCCATATGCTGTCTTGATGCTAAGCAGAGCTATGCAACACAACGAAGCCGACGGGATTTATCACTTCCTCTGGCTCCTTATCAGTTCCCAATACCCAAAAATATCATAGACCTTGAGTCCCTTCACTTAAAACACAAAGAGGATGACACTGATAGTGCCAGTGACCTGTCCGACTCTGAGAGGCTTCCTGTCATGCCTTCTCCTTGTACACCTCCCCAGCTTAACCTCCGGGCAGAGATTGTTGACCCCTTTGATTTGCATCCACACATTCCAGGCCCAGGCACCACTCAGAGAGAAAATGACAAGTATGGCTACCCTGACTTCCTTCCACCACCTTTCAACACATGGAGTCTCAGGCAGCTTGCCGTCTTGCTAAATACAGAGGGTAAACGAGCACCACGTCCTAAACCAGTTGGTCACCTTGAGAAATATCTAGAACGTCTCCTGCAGCTTGAGTGGCACCAGATCCAGACCATTCAGGCTGAAAATGGACGTTCCATGTTGACCATGGCTCGTGCTAGAGGTTGCACAACAGCTGGTTTGTCACGGCCTTACACTGCACCTCCTACACGACTCAATTCACCCAAAAGTGTACGCCAAACTCAGCGCCCAACCCCCTTTTCTTTTCTTCCATCCCTGGGAAGTCCGTCAGCGTACCAGCTTTCACGATGCTTTTACTGCCATTTACGCTATCCCCTGTGCAATGGTAGCTGCTCTCCGTATGCATACCAACGGCATTCTCGGCTTAGTCCATTGCTGGAGCGTAAAGCTCCACCCATTGTCACCCAGAAAAGAAGCAGTAGCGAAAGCCGGGCCTCAGCTCAGAAAAGAGCCATAGCTAAAGCGCACCATGCTGTCAGCCCAAGTAGCAACCAAATATCCATGCAAGCTGCTGGAAATGTGCATCGTGCCTCTCAGGAACTGTGTTCAAAGAGCAAAGGCAGTACTTCAGCCCGAAAGGGGAATCATGGAAAAGCTATTGAGGTAGAGAGCCACAAAGATGGTAGAAGATTTGCAGTAGATAAGTATGTTTCAACTGCTTACAGACGTGAGACTGGTGGTCCGGAGAAGAGGGAGGCAAGAATAAGGCAGTCTCCAGAATCTGGAGCCTGTGGTATAAAGGCCAGAGATAGAACAATGCTTGGTGAAAGTAATGGCATTAGGGGGAGTCAAGCAAACAGAAAACAGAAAAACATTCAGCTGGCCAAATAAGATAAATAAATTATACATGGTAAATCGTTAACCACTTCACAGCCTGAGTGCACCTTGTGCCAAGTACCTAAAAAAACAAAACATTAAGCACTTGCCATTATTTTATTGTTGTAATAAAAGTTAGGACTGTAATGTTTAATTTGTGTCTAAATACTGATCCTTTTGAAAAATGACATGGTTTGCTTTGGAATTAATTAGGATTAATCAAACTTGAATTAATTTATTATTTCTAAGAAATGGTAGATATTTATACACTTACTTGAATTTCTAAGTTTTATTTTTAATTGATAACAATGTTAAATGTAAACTTTTGTGTTTGTAATTGTCCAATGTTTGCTGTCTTTTTTGCCAGCAGGTTCATTAATATTCACGCAGCACTGCTGTTTGCTGAAGAATGTATATTTTTGACATGAATTATGGATGTTTTGTAACGGCTACATGTATTTTTGTATGTGATTGACATAAGGGCTTTGATTTGTGTGAACTATTTTTGCATTATTTTTAAGTTATTGCCCTTTTTTGGTTTAATTGCATATTTTTTTGCACGGAAAATTGTGAACAATGTCTATTTATCTATTTAAAAACTTACATTTCATGCCTTTGCATAATGTTGAAGTAAGATGTGTACATTGTTAAAATGAATGCATATGTAATATACTTTTGTTTTACATGCTGTTGGTGTGGTTAAATGTTTAATTAGATCTTGGCACGTGGCCAAAATTACATTACGCTTAAGAATATATATATGTCAAGAAGTTTTCTGTCTGGCATTTGATAAGTTGCAACAGATAAAGTAATGATTCAGAAAATCAGAAACTAGGGATGCTATTAATTATCATTCTACATGCTGCATTAAATAACAGTTAAACACTACAGTTGGTCAATTTTGTAATCACACATGTCCGTGTTTTTAAAGTGCTGCTGAACTGAAGAAATGCTTAAAAACGTATTGTGACACACTAGTCGGACAAAAGTATTGAGACACACTCTTACTCATTGAATTCAGGTGTTTTTTTCAATCCTTCAAGTATATAAAGTCGAGCACCTAGTCATGCAGTTTGGACAGTTGTAGGATTTCAACTTTCGAATTTATCATGACTGTTTAGGATGCATAAAGACATGGTTGGGTAAGTTTACTGGCCAGCACAAAGCTCTGACCCAACCCCATGAAACACCTTTGTGATGAACTAAAATGAAGATTGGAGATCAGACCCTCTTATGCAGCATTATTGTCTGATCTTACATGTTCTGGATGAGCAGGGAAAATTCTTACAGGTACACTTTAAAACCTTGCAGCAAACCAAAAGATATCAAAGCTCTGAAAAGGAGGACCACCTTAAAATAGGATAATATAAACTCCTGTAGGTGCTCCAATACTTTTGTCCTGTTTAACACATATGAAAAGTATAGATGAATATTATTCAGCATTGTGCACAATGTTAATTGTCCATTGTGTCAATACTCAATTTCAAGAAAATGTTTGTAAAATCTTGTACATAGATGGTTGTATTATATTTAAGTCAATAATGTGGGTTTTTTAAATTCAACTATTACAAATACCTCTGTTTTTTATGAGCTGTACAGAACAGGTTAATGTAAAAGGCTATGTTATAAGACTTTCAGACTTTTTCTTGGAACTCTATTGTATGTATTTTTTTTTCATGTTGTTTTGCATCAAATTGTTCATGTTCACTGTCTTTTACCACAGAATGTGCAATCTTTGGTTTAACAGTAACGATGGTGACTGATCAGTGGTACAATCTTGTACATTATAATAACTGACAGTAATGTTAAATGGTATGTAGATGAGGTATTTGGTGTCTTTTTACTGTAAAGCTGCATTTGATGTTTTTTCACATTACCTGATCACTTATTTTGAATCATTTTCATCAGGAAACGAGACAGTAGTCCTGCGCTACAGTACGTTTCTTTTGCTGCAACACTTTGCAATAGAAATGAATGCAACTGTTAAATGAAGAACAAAAAGTTTTTTCCAAACATCTTCAGCCTTTTTAAAGCACTCTTTTACATGCAACAATGCCCGTTAGTGGTTGGTTTGCGGGTCAATCCAACCTAAATTATATTTAAATAGAATAAAGAAAACACAACTGTACTGTGATTTTTTTTTTTTTTTTTAGTGTGAAAAGGCTGAAGTTATTTTCATATTTTCTTCTGTCGTGGTAAAGGCTTCAAAAGCTGCCGTAGCTGTTTCTGCCGATCATTCACACAGCCTGTCAGAATAAAAAAGAAATATTAGCAACTCATTGTAATTTTCTGACATTAGAGTCCAATGTTATTGACACCTTTGTAAAAGGAATAAAAATAAATGGCAAATGTGAAAAAAGTCAATAGAAGCGTCTATATACACACATAAACATATACATGGTTTACTGGCCACTCTAAGGGTTCATCTTATTTATACACTCATTGTCCATGTCTCTATGTAATTTTTCAGAAATTGCTCAGTTGTTTGGATTCACCCAGTCATTACATTAATTAGTATAGTTGTGTGCTAATATGTGCTAGAGATATTTATGAAAACATTATTTTTGCTTTATATTTTGAGTGAAACTGTGGAAACATACATTCCAAATTAATCCTTATTACTGCAAAGTAGTATATACTTAAATATAATAGTGAATTATTAAGCAGTTCCTAAGGCAATCTAGAAATGATTTTTACCAAGATGGGTGTTATCAATTTGGAAGCTTCCTCCCAGGGCCTCAAAGCTAAGATCCTCTTTAAATACAGGTCCATCATTCCACATAAGATCAAATCCGCCAACTCTCTTTTCTTTGCCTGAGAGACTGAAAGGTTAAACATAGTTTGTTAAGTGACTGTAAAGTACAGCCCAAAAAGCTAAAAAAAAAAAGAAGAAGCATGGAATCAAAGGTTTTGTTGTATTAATTAGTAAACAAATACTATATTTTTAGAAATACAATCAAGTGAGTTGATTAAATTTATATTAAAGAACTAAGAGGAAAAAAAACACATCAAATATGATTCAGTACATAAAACTGCACACCAAAAGAAAAATCACAAAATATACAAATAGTTTTCCAATTACAACTTTCATTTATTAAAACTATGAACCAGCACATTATAACATTATACTGGAGATCGGTGCTTAAATTTCATCAAGCATTAATAACTAAACATTTTCTGTAGGAAATATGTTTAAATATATGTATCTGTGACATACTCCATTTCATTTTTGGGACACTTTTTGTGGCATCCTAAAAAATATTTTGGACAATCATACCAGCCTTCCATGTCCACAACATGTAGCGTGTCCTCCAACAGTCTATACTTCAGCCCATAATCTTCCTGACTGCTAGCAGTAAGAGAGGGTGAAGCATTCACTTCAATCAACCATCTGCAAACATTTAAAGCAGAAGAAAGTAGAACAAAGACAAAGTTTATGTTCAGCTAGTGCATCTGATATCGCCTGCTGCTTACTACATAGTAGGCAAAACCTGTAGGTGCTAAGGTATAGTAGGTCCAAATACACATTAGGCACCAAATGGACCAGATGAATTGGAAGCAAACAAGTGAGCACCCACAGAACACAACTAAAGAAAAATAATGTAAAAAAAGTGAGGTGTCAACTAAGTTCACATTCACAAGAGGAAATATTTAAATATAAATACATGAGAAGCCTATAGCTTTACTGGTTAAAGAGTACTGTTTATTATACCTACAGCTTACTAGGCACTTTTGGCTGCAGCTTTTGTTTCTTCTCATTTTCTTTCTTTCTTTTAAAATGAATGTAATAAACAGTAACACTTTCTGATAAAGATTCATGAAACAGTGCACAGTAAATGTAATTTCACATTAACCTTGCTTTTCATGTTTTTTTTCAATATCATTAAAAGAAAAACTGTTCCGATAGTAAATTTACTATGGACAATAGATTTTTTTAGGGTTCACATAAATTTGGCAACATTAAGTTGCATGATGTAATATTAAACATTCACAGTAAACCATTTTTTCCCCCAGTGGCACGTGAAAAATGAAACTTCCAGCTACATGTGGCAGCATAGACGGAGATGTAGTTAATCATGGTGAGGAAAATTAATTTATATAGGTTACTCACGGCTTAAGTTCTTGGTCCAACAAAATGTCGTATCCATACAACTCAAAGCAGTGCTTATCATGAATGATGACCTTCTGCACGCTCAGTAAGCTGCGGATGAATATGTTGTTAATTTCTCTAAACATAATGTCTACTGTTTCTCCACTGTGCTTTGCAGTCAAGTAACGGCGTAACTGTTGCATCTGCCACTTGCAGCCCTGTACAATCATAAATGTGAAGAGCTTTAAAATCATTGTATTGTTTGTAATGCATAGCATTATCAAATAGATCCAGCTTCACATTAGAAAAGCCTTTGGTATGATTCTCAGCCAAGGTGGACAAGGTCCTTTCTGTGTAGAGTTTGCATATAAGATACCCTATAGAAACTTTAACTTTGGTTTGGAGGTTCAAACAAAATCAAAAGGTAAACCTTTTCTAAATATTATGTTAGCTATTTGTAAATTACCTGTTTAGGCTCTGTTGGTAAGATCATTTAAAGCTTATAAACAATATATAAATAAATGTATAAACAATGTTATTTTACAAATAATTTGTAAAAATATAATAATTTTTTTTTCTTAAAACATTGCCATTAATTTTTATCCAACATATATTTTCTCATCAATTTCTTAGCCATTTATCTTATTTCTATTGCTATCCTGATATGTGGTATAATGGTGCTGTGGCCCGTTCCAGTTATCATAGGGCACAAGGCAAAGAAACACCTTAGATTGGCTGTCAATACATTATAGGGTAGACGTTCAAACATAAATATATTCAAGCATACATTTATGACCAAGAACAGTGAAATTTACCTGGCCTACATGTTTTTAGAATGTGGGAGAAAACTGGAATTCGCAATGGAAACATGAAAGCTCCAGTAAAGGAACCTGACAGCCTTACTGGGAATCATACCTATGACCTTCTTTTTGTGAGGAAACAGTGCACTGAGTCAGTCAAACATTTACATGCTTCACAATAGGAATTAAACATTAATGCTTCAATATTGTATACCTTTTCAGGATCATAGTCAGGGGCCATTTTTTGCACTGCTACATTTGTAAGATGGATATCTGAACATAAATTAAAGATATATATCACGGCTGTATCAGAGGTTAAAAGACTGTATTCTGTACACAGTTAACTCAACCTTATTCATATTACTCTTTTTAAAATAACACATTGTGTCTAGTGGCTTTATAGCTTCTCAGCAGTCCTTACATACATAGTATAATGTCAACACAAATAAATTAAGGAACTGAACTCATGCAGCTGTTTCATGTAAATTAAAATGTTCCTTGAAATGTTAATGTTAAAAGTCAGTAAGGAAACATTTAACACATTTTAGAGATATAAAAGTGAAATTTAAAAAACTATGTTTTCAAATGTTGGAAACATTTTTGCATTACCTTAATTTATGGCCAGGCAATATTTAAAGGTTAATCATAATTTTTTAAAGGATACACTGATCATCTATACTGCTTAGAGAGAATCTGGTGTTGGAGAAGCGTGCAAAGCCATCTCTATACAGCCAGGCTTTCAGAGGACGGTACTACAACATACAACAAATTTACAAATCTTTTATACCTTAGCATAAACAAACAAATAAATGCTTTTAAGTGCACATTGACATTTAAAAATTGACTTACTGAAGTTACAAGAACATAAATTCTAAGGTCAAACTTCCTTCCTGTGAATAAATATAAAGAGTGTTAAAACTTAGGATTTACAGAATAAATAAAACTATTGAGACAACCAAATCACTTACCATTAATGAGATATGGGTTCTCTATGTACCGCTGGACAACATAACTCTCAACCCGAGCCTCATCTCGTTGTTCCTCAGCGCGAATGCCATCCTATTTAGTACATTAGTTTATATAATGTTTTAGTAACCCTTAATGTATTAACTTAATGTATGGTTCCTATTTATTTTGTAAGTGTATCAAAAGGTAAAACACATGAATAATATAATATGAAATATATTTTATTAACTGTGTGACTATATAAACACCTTATACCTTTTTCCATTCCATGATATCCTTTAATTTTCGAAACAGAAAAATTCCCTTTCCTTGTGAACGTGCAACCTGAAAAAACAACACAATAAAAAAACATTGGAAATAATTCAGAAAGCATTATTTTTTTGTATTACGGTTTTTCAAAACAACATGAGCTTGTATCTGAATTAATTTACAGTGGTTTCAGTACAAACACATTGTTATCTATGGATGAAGCTGTGTGCCTGCTGTATTTATAGTTCATAAATATTCATGTATCATATTAAAATACATTTTTATCTTATACACCCAAATGATTGAAATATACTAAAGGATTTAAGGGCGGGACTGTGGCTCAGTGTATGCTTTTTTTTTCCTATTTTGGTTTCTTTCACAGTTTAAAAAGCTGCTAGTTAGTCAGATAAAGATACAGGATTCTCTCTTGGTGTGTTTTTTATGTTTCTGCACTGTTATGGACTGTGGCAATCTATACATGTTTTTTACCCACTTTTATCTGAAGAATGCTGGGACAGGCTCTAGCAGCCACAGCGACAATAATTAAAATAAATAGACTTAATAAACTAAATGTCTAGATGTTTTATTTAGCAAATCATTAATATTTTGGTCTAAAACTAAAATTGGGTTGTTATATTGGAAGCTATTTAGTAGTAAAAATTTGTTTATTCATTCATTCATTCATTCATTATCTTCCGCTTATCCTCTATTAGGGTCGCGGTGGGGTTCCCCATGCCCATCCAGGGGAGAACATCTCGGGCGCTGGGCAGATAGACCCAGGACAGGGCGCCAATCCATCGCTGGGAAAAATTTGTTTAATAAATTATAAAACATGTGACTTTTTAATATGATTTTAATATGATTTTCTGTTCAGTCAAATAACTTGTGTAGCTGATATGCTTCCAGATTGTCCTGTCTAATTGTCAAAGTAAACAGAAACATATGAGTAAATAAATCAGTAAATCATTTAATAATATAATCTAGACACTTACAGGTTTCATGATCCAGGTGCTGCCAGGATTTCTTTTAAATTCCTCCACAAAAAGATGGTACTCGCTGGGTAGTTCAAAGGTGCGGGGAAAGAAGTCACATTTCGTGGCCTCCAGACGACCAGCTTCTCGCTCTAGAGTTTTCCTATAGCGTTTAAGATTCTTCACCATTAGATTCTTACGTGTTAACTATCAAAAAAATCAGATGAAAACCAGTCTAAGTGTTAGGATCACCTTTTAGATTTGGACTTTTAGTCTTGAAAACTGACAAGGAGTTTTAGGAATTAATGAATTTATTTCAACCTCATAGTGGTTTCGGAAATGACATATTCTAACATGTTCTTCCATGTACAAGTGATCAAAGTTCTCTCTCAGCCAGGATGTATCACACCAGTTAAAATCCCAGTCTCCATCCCTGGGCAAAATAGACATCAGGTTGTAAATGTATCTGGACTATACACATTGTGTTGAAATAACAGCTCAGGTTACATGTGTGGGATAAGCAGGATAACAACTAATCTATACTGTAATAAACTCATACTTAGATAATACTAAGTATGAATCTTACTCTGTAACCTCAATCCAGCCTGCTCTCTGGCGAAGGACATCCAGGATTGTGTTAGTTAGGCTGCATCGGTAGCGTACACAACTGCTTCCTTCTCTGTGTTAAGAAGACAAATCACATTTAGCCAAAGTATCCATACAGTGCTTTTTCAACATTCAGCTGATACTTACAAATCTTTTTTCTTCTGAAAGCCATACGTTCTCTTGTGTCCAATTGGCTGAAATACAAGTGAGACAAAACAAAGTGGAAAACATGCTTTTGTGTATCTAATTCTAAAAAAAATGGTAGGAATATTCAACTATACGAAAAACATTCTTAGTATAGCACTTGAATCATACTAGCTCTGGGTTGCATATTTTCTAATTAATAGTAATTTGTTTTTACCATGCAAATATTTTATGCTACAGATTATTAAAGCAAATTAATGTGAGTGCAAAAAATAATTAGTGTGTCGTTTTTAATTCCGATTTCATGAACTATGGCTTTAAAGTAAAAATGACACTATGAAAATAAAAATAATTTATATTTTAATTACATTTTACTTTAAAGCCATACTTCATTGTTTTAGCGCAAATGTTTCCCAAAACTATGTATTTTATTCTTACCTTGTTTTTGGACATGGCAGAAAATTTTAATCGGCGTCTACAGAACTGAATGCTAGCCCATTTCTGCCACTAAGAAGTCAAAAATGCAAAATTGTCGCAGTATTTTAATTTTAGTTTTAGAATGACTTGAACTTTCATAGAATGCTATTGTGAATATTTAGTGTACCTCTTTGAAGCTGTTTTGCGTCAGCACGTCAGTTGTCTATGGTTGTCGGAGCAACCACTCGGTGGGCGGGGCATGTTCACTAACCTCCACCCATTACCACGCCCAACTGGCTGTCGTTTAGGTGCCGCATTCGGGTCTGTGAATAGCGTTTCATGATCCGTCATCTTACTCCGGGGTTTTACAGCGACTTCTTATGGTTTGTATTAGAAATAAAGGTTTTATTGAAATGCAACTACTATAATGATTTTTAAACGTTGTGTTATTTTGTGAAAAAATCTTAATTGCTTATTTGGTAAATGTGTTTCATAACATTCATATCGTGTTCCACAGTAGATTAAAATATTACGAAAGTAACTGCTGCGCCACATATGAGGAAGTAATTTGTTACTTGTAAGAACATTGTTAAATAAATAAATGAATAGTCATGGCACAATGGATAGAAATGTTGCGCTCCATCATAAAAATCCCGTTTGATTCACAGATGGATGGCAGCTTGACTACACTTGGGTGTGTTCATTAAAAAGCAAAAAAAAAAAAAACTACTACAATTTATTGCTAACAGTCTGTAGTCTATAATAAATATAATATGAATATAACTGATTTTTTTAAATTATATTTAAATAGCTAATTTTATTTTCTGTACATTTTAAATAGCACATACCATGTAAGGTCACATGACTACCACTAGATGGCAAACTTTGCTTTTTATCTGACGAGCCTTCTATTCTTTAAAATTCATATCCATTTAAGCAGATGATGGAAGCACTGCTGTTTCAGTTAAGAAAACATTGCTTAGTATCTGTAAAAGAGGAAAACTGGTAATTGTTTGAAAAACATCATCATAATCTACACCAATAGTAATACAACAACAACAATAATTTAGGATAAAAAACTACAATGACATTTAATGCCTTAATTAACTTTATATGATACTATGTACAATTTTACATTTATAAAATTAGAACCATTGTACAAAACTAAATATTATTGTTGCACTTTTATCATGTTTATAATATTTCTGGGAAGTCTCCTGACTTATTTTTTATCATCAAGACAATAAAAAGATAGAACACACTGCCCTTTTTGTCTCCCCATTTTTCTCACTCCCTGTCACGTAGGTATGCAAAACAAATATAAAATATTACATAGAAATTCTAAGCAGTGTCTGAGAGGAACTGGAATTTGAGTAAACAGATGTCTGAAGCTTTTTAAAATAAATGTTTGTATGGATGATAATTATTATAAAGTTCTTTTTTAGATGCCTATTTTGATCCCAGTAGTTGGAGGAAAGAGGTTGCTGGAACACAGAGTGAGGGGAAACACCCTGCCTGGATAAATTGTTGGTTAATTGCAATAAAAAAAGGAGTAAAAACATTTTTTTTTTTTTTTTTTACA
This sequence comes from Corydoras maculifer, assembly GCA_019802435.1. Taxonomy (NCBI): domain Eukaryota; kingdom Metazoa; phylum Chordata; class Actinopteri; order Siluriformes; family Callichthyidae; genus Corydoras; species Corydoras maculifer. The sequence goes on from JAFMOD010000437.1 coordinate 1,267,990, forward strand.
AATATCCAACAAATATCAAATACAAACAAATATCCAACCACCCACCCACCCACCTTTCAGAAAAATAAAACCTGTTTATTAAAATGATAAAATCACAAATGTTACATAAAAGTTACATTCTGTAAACATATAATATCTGAATTATGGATACATATATCACTAAGCGTAGAATAGGTGGTACAGAAGGTGTACTAGTCACGCAGTATTCTCAAATGAAAAAATAAGTTGCATAGATTCACAGGCAGGGTAAGTTTGATGGTGTGAGATAGAAACATATTTATTCAAAATATCTAAATATTTCCACTTTTGCAACCAAATTGACCTAAGTCTGAACATGATAATATCCACACAACTGTGATCAGGTTTCGGGTTATGGGTAAAGCATTATGAAAAGGAACAGTATGAAGTAAAGCAAGCCTAACATGACATGCTGTTCAAAAGTTATGAAAGGTTCAACTTAGCATGAATTTATAAAGTTTTGGTTGCTCTGGGAGGATTGGTTGTGTCCATACTACTTTGCTTGCTTTGTTCTGTATTATTTCAGTTGTCGAATGTATTTTGTAAGGTATTACTAAATAAATCAAAACATATTTCAGCTTTATTAAGACAGTGGGATTCTGAAGGGTTCATTTGTATAAAAGTGCTATTTAACTTTCTTCTTTCCCATCGGAAAGTGGGCGTGCTATTCACCCTTGGCTGATTCAGAACTGTCAAGATGTCACTGGAGACTGACTGTCTGAGATGATTACATTCAAAAGTCTTATTTTTTCACCTAAACCCTGTTTTGTAAAGCAGTTTACAATTGTCCATATTTATTCTGCACATTTTTGTCCCTTACATACATTTTTATTAGATATACATATAAAGAGCATGCATCCAGACAGTTTTTGCCCAACATGGCATGAAGTGGATAACAAAATATGTGAATACAAAACATTATCTATTAATCTGTTAAAATAACAGGCCAAATTCATGGACAAACATTAAATGCATTTTAGAGTTTGGACTCATAGCATATACAAAAGCTGATAGTAACACCCTGGAATTTGAAATCTTATGGAAGCACACCTAAACCAAACTTAACCAACCAAAGATTTTTAAGAGTACTTTCAAAGTTGTTGACTTGCTGCGAAATTTACGCAGGACACATGTATTGGCTCCCCTTACTTATATTTAACTGATCTTTAGTCGTGGAATCCAGACTGCTGGAACCCTTTTCATCACTTTGTAAATGTTTTCAATAAGATTCAGTCTAGGATAGTGTATAATGTTTTTTTGCTGCTATTCTTTTGTGCGTTTGGATCATTGTCTTGGCAAAAACATTTAAGACCTTTGCCTGGAGATTACGTTTCTGACACTGTGTAAAATGCATTTCCCCTTTAAAAGCCTGTTATGGTTATCTTATTAAATCTGTTGTCTAATAAATTCAATGCTTTCAGTTCCAGAGGTAATAATACCGCCTCACAGTGGGTTAGAACCATGTTTTACTGTTTGTAAGATGTTTTTTTCATTATGGACTTTAATTTGTTGCTTATGAACTAATAGATGCAACGTTTCAGTCCTGAAGGGTTTCATTTTGCTTTCATTACCAAACATTTTAAGACTTTCTACTGAAAGGTGTGACCTACATTTCTTTCTATGTAACTATGTACACACTTTGATGCGCATGCCATGTCTAGAATGTGCCTTAAAGGATTTATAACAGTGAAGATTTGAAATCAAACAATTTTTCTTTTTAGTTAAGATATAATTTTATTTATTTAACGTTTTAAGAAATTTAAGTTCACAATTGCAATTATCAAACTGCAGTACTAGTGAAAAGCAGCTGGTTGTTTCAACTTGCAAAAGATGTTGCCTCTAAAGTTATAATTGGCAGTGGTTTATTGATGACCGTGCATTAAGAAATCTTTTATAGGATTAATGCTGGAAAGCAGGTATCTGAGATAGGCATTGGGTGATCTCTTCCTCTCTTTCTTTTCCATCCATCACTGCTACATCCCACCTGGATGCATACAGATCTCTAACTCTAACTCTAACCTCATAAAAAATACTCTTATTGTAAACATTACAATATCTAGTTTAGTTTATATCTAGTTTAGACCTGTTAATGTTATTAACAGATCAGTCAAAGTCAGTTTTTTTATTGTAGTATTTTTTATGGATCTAAGCAGGTGAAAAAGTACCTTTTAAAATGCAGTCATTTTTTTTTTTTAATGCAGACATTTTCAATGTAATAAGTTTTGGTGCTGAATGTATAAAATAGAACATCTGTGTATTTGCGGGTCATGTCCTTTTCTGGAACACTTTAACCAACTGGATGAAATAATAGTTTATAAACCTGCCAGGACCTTTTTGGTTGATGACCTCACTTCAAAATGGACATCCTTTGAAAGGTTCACTTCATATAGTCCCAAATGTTCGTGTAAGCCTTGGACCAGCAGGTCAGTGAATGACGTGATTCCCAAAACAGTAACATTGCAAAGTGAAGAAAGTCCTTACGGGCCATCATTTTGCTTCATCCGATGCTCTGCATTAAATCAAAACACATATTTAAAGACTGTATCCTTAGTTATTTTTATACATTCAGACACCTTATCAGGTGTATCCTGTTACCGGGAGTGATTAAAGCAATGATGACTTATGGTTTAGTCACAATCAATTTTATCTGCTATAACTGACTAGAGGACGGTTAATCTAACTTGTGCTTGTAATTAAATTATCCAAAGATTTTTTCCACAAACACAGCAAACTGTCCCAGCATAAAATCTGCATGGTTAAGTTTCAATGCTGTACAATTTTTGTATTGAAGACAGTCTAACTTTTCCCAAAAGACATTACTGTGGGTCTATTTCTGTAATAGTACGGGTAGTTCTCTGACAAACTATGCACAGATGAATTACTGAATGCATACTTATTTACTCGATTGCTAGATTTTATTATTATATTACCTGTGAAACTTTTCCTTTGATGATCATATTGTGTTACACAGAAGCCATAACATTGTGCGTCATTGTTGTTTTTGCAAATGCAGCGCTGAAGCCATATGCTGCCAATTGATCGCTTGAGTCGCTGTGAGCTTGACATCCCATATGGAACCATACGCCTACAAACAAGAATAAAGGAGATAATTATAAACATTATATTCTATGTTACCTGTCTGTTTAACTGTAAGTGTTTTTTTTTTTTTTTTTTTTTTTTTTTACAAAAATCTTACTTAGCAATTTAAGTAAACTTTTAAATAAATTTGGGATCTTTTTCAGATATCGTTGTAATGAATTTTTATTGTATTAATTAATGTATTAATTAATTAATGTATTTTTTGTAGCTTAAAATAAAATCATTTTCAGATTTCTATCAGCAACATTTTAAGTGATGATATAGTTGATAAACTTTGGATAATGATCAATAAGTATTGCTCAATTCTTATGATGAAATTAAAACTGAAAAATGATCAACATGACAACTTAGGATCTGTTGTTGGTATTCTAAACACAGTACCTGTGGAATAGTCTTATTATAAGTTAATGTGCCATTTTTGTGCAAAGACCAAAGACCACATTTGCAGCTGCAGCTGGCCATCTGGGTGGCCTAAATGTAGAATCTCTTTTTACAATCAATCAAAAGTTCACGTTACATAAAACTTTCCCAAGTTGCCTTTCTTTTTGAAATAAGATTTTTATTATATTTATAATTAATTAATTACAGTAATCCAAAAGGATTTTATACACAAACTCATCACCTGCTTTGAATTAATGAATTTTACAGGCCAGTATTGGTTTTTGTTATATTTAATTTTTCCCTCTTTTCGAATAGTACTTTCATTCAAATCAAGTTGCCAGACCCCCAAAAAAGTGAATTCAAACAATGTTGGATCAAGTTTAGAAAAAGAAGGCTTCAAACAAAAACCACATTGAGGTGTTCATATAATAGGAAACACATTGTAATGCTTGGCAATGAGTTTGCTTTTCATGCTTTATAAAGTATGACTGGCTTTTTGGCACCTGAACACCCAGCACAGTGGGCAACAATGAAATCAGTAACCAAGATTTATGTGATTTATATGATTTGATTTAATGTCAATTATTGACTCATCAAGACATCATTAATATATTAAAAGTAATATAATTAATTAGTAATACACACAGTGAAATATATGCACTAAATTTACATGCATAAAAAGTAAGTACACCTTTTTTTAATTGAATGTTTACATTTACAAGTCATAATAAGAAGATTTATTAAAATATTTTAAAATGAGTGCTAGAGAGATGAGAAAATGCAAAATAGTATGTGAAAAATTTAGTAATTAAGACAGTAAGTAGCAGTCAGGTACTTATCATAACCCTTTATTAATTGATTATCAAAAAGTGGAATTTCTTTTATAAAAGCAGACATTTTGCTGGCCTGGAGCATATAGTTGTTTGTTAACACGATGCCATGTTGGAAAGATATCAGAAATGATTTAAGGAAATGAATTATTGTTAGGGCAGCACGTTTGCCTCTCAGCACTAGGGATTACTGGTTCGAATCCCCATCTGGGTGGAGTTTCCATTTTCTCCCCGTGTTCGCGTGGGTTTCATCCGGGTTCTCCGGTTTCCACCCACAGTCTAAAAACATGGATCAAGTCAATTGAGTTCTCCAAATTGCCCCATATACAGTGTGTATGCGTGCGTGTCTATGTGAGTGAATGTGTGCCCAGCGATAGATTGGCGCCCTGTCCTGGGTGTATCTGCCCAGCGCCCGAAACGTTCTCCCCTGGATGGGCATGGGGAACCCCACTGCGACCCTAATAGAGGATAAAGTGGAAGATAATGAATGAATAATTATTACCCAATCAATCACACAATCACTTTAAAATCTATCATTTCACTATGAGCAAGATTATTTACAAGGGTTATTTAAGTATAAAGTAGAGACAGTGCAAAGTAGGGACTGGTGGAGATGAAAATGACTGGCCAACACTGAGCCATGACTTCAACACATTTTAGGTCAGTATGTAAATGTGATTTTAGGTGAATGAGCAGAAATCAACAAAAAAACTACCAAATCTTGTACAAAATATTTTAAGTGGAAGCTGTAGCAAAGGAATGACCAATGTATAATACCATCTATAAGTAACTAATAAATAGTTAAAGTAACTTAACTCTAATTATAGCTGTCGTGTGCAGCTATTACATATTTGATTTGCTACAAACATCAGTCAAAATCATTAATCCAAACCATCGCTTACCATGACACACAATGAAAATGGTCACTTGAGTGTAAATAGGAAGGCTGCCAAGATGAACAGGGGGGAAACAGTGTATTACTTGGCTTCTATTCTCATGATGTCTGAGCTATGACTAAGTTTTGGGGTCATTTGATTAAATTGATGGACAGAAAATCCAGTGAGACCAAATTACTGTTCAGAGTCCAGCTGATTGCTTATAATTACCTAAATGCATGAAGTTTTGTAAGTGATGTGAAATTTAAAATGCACACCAAGTTTCCTTTACCAATTATATTGGAAATAACAAAGATGAAAATGTTTCCCAATGATCTTTTTTTAGTGTCAAAACTAAAACAATATGTTTAGGATCTACTAGTATTTTCTTACCTAACAACTGGGAAATGGTAATTAATGGGCACTTACAAATAACCTGTACAGCGTGCACCTCCTTTTCTTTGTGCACATATTTTCAGGGTTGGCAGTATTCTAGAAATCCTCCCTATGAGCTTTCCAGCACTGTGACCTTTTCTTTCCTTCATCTTTAGCTGAGAGCATGATGTACAGGAACATTTTAAAAACAGTATGGAATGAGTGCAGGCCTCCTCTGCTTTCTTAAAGGACCATATTGAGAAGGTCAAGATGAACAGTGCAAAATACACTGACCTAATGGAAAAATTCCAATTCAGCAGGTGGGCAAATACAAGGAACGCATATTGAGGTTAGATGTATTGAGTTTGGAATCTGGTTCCTTAGAGCCAACAGAATGCTAGGTTTCACAGTGGCCAGAAGGAACAGGGCCATTGATGTAGCCCCCAAAGCAACAGATGTTCCTACACAGTGTCGAGGAATCGGGAGAGAACAGCCAAAGAGTTAGGCAGAGCTGTGTGCACACCTGATTGTCCAAATTTATTACAATTGAAAGTTAAAACTAAAAATAGGTGACTAATTATATGTAAAATCGTATTATATGTAGTTTATCAACAAATATCTGTCAACAACTTTAATTATAAGTAATAAGTAATAAAAAACATATTTAAAAAATATCGAGAACTTATAGCTATTATTAGAATAGCTATTAGATCAGTTTTTAACCCCAAGTTTTTATTACAGGGGTCATAACTTCATTCTATTCCATAATTCAAACCTCATACATGTGCCATACATGTGCAGAAAGCTCCTTTAGTACTCCAAATTTACTGCCTAAGTATTTCAGTAGTATTTCATTCCTGGCACTGGATGCAATTTGTAAAATTAATTTATGGTGTGTTTATATGTTTAAATTGGTGCTATTACCACGCAGAGTCAGTGCACAACACCTTTTGCTTTTAAATTGATTATTTTGGACCTGGATCTTATTATGGTGTCCATGTTCGTAAGAGTCATGAATGGATCAGAATACACTTATAACTTAGACATGCTCATGTACTATTTTATATTTTAAGAGTTTTAAGAAACACTCATAAATTAAAGATTGTTCACAGGTTTTAGTTAGAAAAGTACTCAGTGTTATGAACATTTTAGGAAACCAATCCTTGGCCTATAAGAATGTAAAACCAAAACAGATGTTCGATAGTCTTTAAGGAATTGCTTTACCATAAATTATAAGACATGTTTCAAGCAGCTGTTTCAGGGCAAAGAGTTGTGGTACTATCATTACATCAAATTCTTTGTAATCCTTTAAACATTGCTTGTCAAGGAAAAAGAAACCAGTTGAGGACAGAACAGAAGCCTTTTAAACTTTTGCACATTTGATTTAATAGGTTCTCTATAATGCCCTCTTCGGAGACAGACTATTAAAAGTATTACAGCCTAAAAGGGTTTCACTCTCAGTTTTTTTGTGGTAAAATGCTATACCCTTGTTTAGCTGCTTGCTAATGGCAGTTTACATTAGCTACCCTCTGTTAGGTACTTTACCAGACTCAAAGTGTAAAATTTACTTTAAATTGTTTGCCTCTGAGGGAAACTTTTGGTTATAAAACTCTCATATTACCTGCATGTAGTATGTTTAGCTGCTAAATCCTTACTTTAGTTGTTACACTGCCACACTGATTTCATAATTCGACATGTATTCAGTAAGACTTCCAATAGATAATATTTGCTATTAACACCTAACTAAATATTTTTTGTTTTGGACAAGCTCCTCAATATGCATCTATCTATCTATGAAGCCCTTGAAGCTGTAATGCACAGACAATGAGCTGCCCTCTTATGCATCTGCTTCCCATCTGGATTGAGTTTTGATTTGACGACTTCCATGGATTCAAGGCATCTAGTTTTAACTACAAGCGACATGGTAAAAGCACTTTGTTTTTTTTTCTAATTAACTCAACTAGGCGAGTAGATTGTAAATGAGATAGCCCAGGGAGATGGCGTCCTGAAAGCAAGCCAAATCAGTGGATTCCTTTCACTTGTCTTGTTTACTTGTCTACTACAAAATTTGTGCAAATGTGCAAATTATATCCTCTGTGCACCACAAAGGTGTGACGAGGAAAGGTGCTTGGGTCCTGTAGCTTTTCAAACTTAATTTTACAAAATTTCTTTTTACTTTGGTCACAAATGCTACAACACTATTAATTGGATAGGAAATTTATAAAAAAAAAAAACCTTCACATTTAGTGCCAGAAATGTTTTCTAATAAGGCAAATCCAGAATCTAAAAACAAATACATGCTACAATCACAGCATGACTAAGACAAAGTATAGCTTTTGTATCACAGTCTGAGGTTATAGTTTTGCTTCAACATCACATGGCTTATGGATAAAACAAAAATCTGCCTGTCCCTATCAATTTGAATCCTATAACAGTAGTGCCACAAAGAAAATACATGGGAAAGGGTGCATTTCCATGAAGCCTGACCAGCTTGACCTAAATAATGAAATACATTCAAAGACAAATACTTGGACTTTTTCTCATCTCAGGCCAACAATTTTACTGATATCCAGGCACTAGTATAAAGTCTTGGATAAAAATGAAAATATCCTACATATCTTGTAGATCAAGGGGCAAAATGTGGAACAGTAACATTTTAGGCTATTTTATGGTCATATAGGATTAAAAAAAATCAAAAGCAATCTGCAAATAATATGGTTTAGTTTTATAGTTTTGTTTTTATTGACAACTCACTTTTCATTACACAGATTTAACATCAGCACCATGGACAGTAACAACTACTGTCACAAGTAATTTGGTGCCAAATTTGACTTTATTGTGTTCTATTTAATTTCTTTGGCTCTTAAATGACTTAATTGACTCAAAATGACAAATTATACGTTATTTAACACATTTGTTCATCCACTTGCCAACAATTTTTATATACTGCATTGCTTCATATACCAACACATACTGAATCTATAAAGAATTTCACAATAAATAAAAAAAAAATATATTATTGTTAAGCATAGCTTTTTAAGTTTTGGATTAGTTTAGTGCAAAACTAATACCATCACAAAGTCACTGCCCAAAGAAGTAACAGCATCTTTCTATTATCTGGCAATCTGCTTTACACTTAGAAATAAGTTTTCCTTTTGGCCCCAAAAGGCAATTGGAAAAAACTGTCTGAATCAATTATAGGTTTCTCCAAAATAGGATAATATGCTTTGAAATAGAGGCAAGAGTGCCTTTTGGGGGCAATAAGATAATAATTCTGTATGCTAGAGAGTAAGCAAGAAGCTCTGCAGGATTAAGAGCTGAGACAAGTAAACTTTAAAAGAAGGTTCAAGTGCATACTAGGTTGGGAGGAGGTCAGTTGAAAATGTTTTATGTACAAACTAGAACCAGATTTTTAATTAAATAAACCTTAAGTGTTATGTAGACATGATGTAGGATGTGTGGTTTGGGATACACTATATGAACAAAACTACTAAGACACATACACATTGTAGCTACATATTTTTCTTTATAATAAATAAGAAATAGATTTATGAAATACCATTCTTAGTCTGCCCTCCTTTGCACCTCTATCAGCTTCCACTGTTTTGGAAAGACTTTCTGCATGGGTGTGTCTGTGAGAATTGTTGCCTCTTTATCCAGAAAAGCATTTATGAGGTCAGAAATCAATGTTGGAAAAGAGGGTCTAGCTTACAATTTTAAGATCACTCTAAAGGTATTTGATGGAGATGAAGTTAAAGCTGTACATGAGCCAGGAAAGTTTTTCCACATTAAACTTAACTAACCATGCCTTTATGGACCATGTTGAGCACACTGAGGAGCAGTCAGGCTGACATAAAAAAGGGCTTCTCCAAATTCCACAAAAAAGTGACAGTGTAAAGTAGTTACCATTAATGTATATAAAATGGTTGAATTTCTAAAATGTATGGTATTTATTTCATGTTACTAATAAGTATGTTTTGTATTTAAAGTAAATGGTTTTATGTGGAATGCTGAAAATTATGCAATATAAATGTATAAGTGTTATAATCAATAAAGATGTTCTTAAGTCGTTGTCAATGTTATTTTTCGGAGACATGTTGGACAAAAGTATTAGGTAAGGCTGTAAATGTGTTTTTCTTCTTTCTATGTGCAGACACTACACAGAATATTTAAGTTTACTGCTAGGTACTGCATTTAAATTTTTCTGGCTTTGGGTCAGGAAGCCAACTGCAAATGATGTGTACTGATAATAGCACCACCCTCTGAAGAACCCAGCTGTCCTGTTTGTTGTGGAAGCCAAATGGGGATGTGATCAGATTTCATTAGAATTCTCATAAATTCACAAATATAATGTTCCTTAGCAGCACTATTAAAGATTAAATTCTTTTAGGTGTCTAACTTTGTAGAGACCGTGAAGGGCCTGACAAGGCGGGTCTTCTGCAATGTTTACAGTAAATTGTCTGAATTATTCCACATGCTTCACTTAATGCTTTAACTATCATTTCATTTTGTAGCTATTTATGAGAAAGGTTTATTTTAGCATCACATTTCTAGTTTACTTGTTCATGGTCAGAAATTTAACAGGACATATCTTAGGGAGGCAATGGGGGCAAACAAATGTGTACCAAGAAGTAGCAAAAGACATTGCTTACTCGTACTCCTTGTAGCCAACCTGACCATCAAAAAGACCATCAGCTTGCTCACAAAGTCAATCGTCATTACTGTATTTAAAACTTCGTCCATTATATGATCCACTTAATCCTCTACTAGTATCACAGGGGGAGGGGGGGATCCCTAGTGCTAAGAGGCGAACGTGCTAGCCACTAAGCCACCATGCCGCCCATTTACAACTTCCCCCAAAGCCCTTTTCACTTCCTGCTCTGTGATGATTCTTTCCATTCCGTCAGTTCGTGCTTTTTGCAAACAATGTGTGTTTAATTGAAAAAATGAGTATCCCCACATGAGGCACTGTTTAAACATTCCTTGAAGTTGAAACCTGAAGTGTGATACAAATTTTTGATACAGCAAAACTGGACATGAATTGTTTTAACAATTCATTCTTATTGCCTATTCTCCAAGGGTAGATATGGTATAGGCAATGTACATTTTGTATGTTGATTTTAACTATTCATTTGTTTTGAGCACGTACCATAAACTTGTGCATTATTTTTGCTACTTCTTGGTACAATACAAGGTAAATTGGCTGCTCTAAACTTAAGTCATAAATGAATAGAGTTTTGGGTAACTGAAGATCAAAAAAGGCACTTCTGTGGTGTCATTGTGGTCATGCTCGAATAAAGGCTTCCTAGGTTGCGTATAAAAGTTTCTTCACTTTGGTGCAACCTCTTGTTACACAGCAGCCAAGAAATACCTCAGAATGCAGCCCAGGTTTTATATTTTGAAGAATTTTCAAGAATGTTTTTTAAAAAGATGTATTGTTTAAGCATTTAGTAAAAGCTGATACACACAGTGTTGATAGTAAGACATGATTAGCTGCAATAACCTAAACACCAAACATGTATGGATTAAAAAAATATTTAATGTTAGAATGAAATTTTCTTAATAGGAAAACCTCCACATTTTTATGAGATAAATGGATTTTAACAGGTGTACTTACTCCGGTGTATTGATCCAGATGATGTCCAAATGGCAATAATAGACACACTCCTTGTCTCTGTAAGAGAGGCAGGTACAGCGCTTGGATCTCTGCAGTGGCTTGAGGTCTTTACCAAGTTCCAACTGTGATGATCTATATGCACTGTATGTCTTCGTGGATAAGTGGACACTGGACAATGGTAATGATGGTATGCTTCTTGGTATAAACAATGTTGTGCCTAAAATTTACACAATAGATTAATAATAATAATAATAATAATAATAATACATAGATGTATAAAATGAATATTAATGTGTTTGAAATGCCACACATTAATATAATGTTAAATAAGTTATTATACTGTATAACCAAATTATATGATATCTTAAATTAGCTTGACTATTCATTCTAAAGTCATTAAAGCTAACTGCATGCTTTTGGAAATACTTTCCACGTTGAAGTGTGCCAGTGGAAATATACACCTGTGATCAGACATTAATGTTGGGCCAAAAAGTCTGACTCATATATTGATGTTTCAAATTTATGAACATAACTTTAATCAATAGGAAAATCATGTTGGAAAAGTAAAGGGCTTTCACAGAATTGTTGCCAGAGTGGTATTCACATTTAAAACATTTTGCTGACGATGTTATCCCAGCTGACTTACATACGCATATGGACTCATTAACTGAGGCCCAGAAAAGACAACTTGGCAATGTTTAGTTTTAAATCTTCAAACCTCTGAATTAATAATCTCTTGCCTTTACCTCTCAAACACCACTGTCATATCATGTGGAGCATGGTTTTAAAAAAAAAACGACATTCCATTTACTTTACAACATTGATAAACATAAAAGTCATAAATTATTTGTGACCTACAAACATGTCAATCCTGAAGAACTGTCAAAAAGTCCATATAAGAAAACAATTTATTTCAAGGAAATAAAAGGAGATTTATTTAGCAGGATTAAAACAGTATTTAATTTAAAAAAAAAAGGTCAGTCTGTTTATGTTACTTTGGTTAGTTAAAAAAAAAAAATCTTGAAGAAATGTTATAACTGTTTAACGGAATTATGCTGTGGGGTTCATTAAGAATGAAAGCATTTTAAAAAATCTGAACACTTGACAATTTTTTCTTAATGTAGAAATAGAATCTTTTTAGAAAATATTTTGGAATATGCATTTGAAATGCATTTTTGAAAATCCGAAGGGTGTTATTTACTACAGACAAACTAATAACAATGAAAAAGACACATTTGTATAAAAAAATACATAAATGTCTCATTTAGATTTTAAGGTGAGCCTTTCACTATGCAAAACACTCTTAGTGCATGTGATCCAGGTTTGAATCCCAAACCTGGGTTTCATGTTCTCCCCCAGTTCTTGTGGGTTTTCTCCGGGTTCCCCAATTTTCTCCCACAGTCCAAAAACATGGATTTAAGGTGAATTGGCTGCTTTAAATTGCCCCTAAATAGTGTGTCTGCCTAGTAATGAATTAGTGCCCTGTCTTGGGTGTATCTGCCTAGTGATCTATTGGCACTCTGTCCTGGGTGTATGTACCTTGTGCCCAAAATGTTCACCCCTGAATGTGTAAGGAGAACTCAGCACTGCGATCTTAGTAGGGGATTAAACAGTCAAGATGATGAGATGAGATGTATTTCTTTATAAATAGGTCAAATGTGTAAATACAAATTTCACTATCTGTCATTAATCACGTTAAATAAATTTTACAAAATAAACACGTGGAGCTGAAGTTTAAAATCTTGACTCTACATATCTGTGCGTGCATTTCAAATAATTATATTTCGTCGACCCAGCATCTACATTAAATGGTGTCGATGGAATTAAATGGGTAAGTGGGTAAATCCAGCTACGAGGTTAGTTAATGAAAAAGGAATTTGGCTCAAATTTGCCTTCAGTAGAGTTTCAGTAAAAGTCCGTACCTTCTGAAAGAAGAGTGAGTAAAGCCACAAGCCGGAGTGTACAGAACATGTTGCTGTGCCTCAAAAACACTGCTGACCACTATATTCCTGCAATTAGTTACGCAAAACGGATATTAAAGGTTTGTAGTTTGTTTAACGAAGCAGAAAACTTGAATTCAAAGAAAAAAAAATGAGGAGAAAAACTATTATCGACAACAGTGATTCAAAAGGTAAGTTTACAACTGAGCGCAACTGGTTTAGGGTTGCCAGATTGAGAATTTAGGAGTGGTTTCTAAGTAGGCAGATGCTGTCCACAACTAAGGAAGTAATAATAATAATAATAATAATAATAATAATAATAATAATTATTATTATTATTATTAATTATTATTATTATTATTAAAAAATACATGTTTTAAAACCTAATCTTAATTTAATATATGCTAAATATGTTCATTCATTGCCCAGCGATGGATTGGCGCCCTGTCCTGGGTGTATCTGCCCAGCGCCCGAAACGTTCTCCCCTGGATGGGCATGGGAAACCCCACCGCGACCCTAATAGAGGACAAAAGCGGGAGATAATGAATGAGTGGGGGGGGTCCCCATGCCCATCCAGGGGAAAACGTTTCGGGCACTGGGCAGATACACCCAGGACAGGGCGCCAATCTATCGCTGGGCACACACACGCACACAAACACTCTCTATATGGGGCAATTTGGAGAACTCAATTGACTTGATCCATGTTTTTGGACTGTGGGAGGAAACCGGAGAACCCGGAGGAAACCCAAATATAAATTAAATTCTTTTATTAAACAGCATTTAAAATATTTCCTAAAGCATGCTGCATGATTATAAAACCACAAAAAAGTATCACTGAAAGTGATTAACTCTCACTGCCACAGACTCATAAAATCAGGCACCATGATTGGTGCATTTTGTACTATTACATGCTTTGATTTTTGTGGAACAGTTTAAAGTTTGAAACAGGAATGTTATAAAGTCATACATCTCTCAAATAAACCATTGTCCATTTTTCACCATATAAATAACCATTGATATGCTAATATAGAATTTTCATTTCTAAAAAAAAGAATAGCCACAAACCTTTTACATAAAATTAGGTTTTAACTATTTTTTAGGCTTATGCTTATTCAGAAATGATTTGGAAGATTCTGCCACACACTGAGTTTCAAAAGACTACTGAAGGTCATTCAGTGTTTGGAGATGCTTACCCTGCATGTGTATGCATTTCAAAGGGAGCCACTCTTATTTTGATAGAAAACATTTTCCAGACAAAATCTAGGAGTCAAATCCTTTGGGGCCGATGATAGAAAACATATTAGGGGTGAGCAAGCCAGCAAAGCATCTACATGAAGCTTAAACACAAAGGCAGAGTTAATTATGCAAGGAAATTGAAACTTGGTTAATCTTTATAGTCCTATAATAAAATCCACTTTAATGTACCTTAGTAAGTAATGTTATTTGATCAATGAGACATTTTATGTTATAATAACCTACACTAAAACAGCAATAAAATATATCTACATATTGCTTTCCTTTATTAATTGTGAAAAAAGAAAAACAAATAAATATATAAATAAAACTGCTCTAGAAAGTTTTTATGTAATAAACGCTTATATTTTAATGGTCCCATACCTTATGAGATTATAAAAAACACATAAACCCAACTGCATATGGGCAGCACAGTGTATGAATAAATAAATGTAATATATATAAATCCATGTATTGTGATCTTTCTGATCCGACGTTCTGATTAAGCTCTCATGTAGTCAACATGTAAGAAAACCTTAAGGAGTGGAACAGGCAGAATACAACCATTTCTATAATTTTTAACAGATGAGCATGCCTATATGATCTATTCTGACCATCAGGGATTTGTAGAGATGACGTTTATATGGCACAGGTGTGGGTACAATTCATTCTTTCACACGCTACACAAACCAACCTGCAGTGTACATTGCACTACGGGGTTATCCTCAACAAACTTACAGCTATTTACTCAGCTCCATACAGAACAGTGTGCTAAATATATTAAATATTTTTTTTAAAATTAAGCATTTTTTATACTTTGGAATAAGTTTTTTGTTATATACTTCTACATAATTTAATATGTTACTGATTTCCTTTATATTTATAATTTGATTGTCACAGGATTCATGTTATATTTGTATACATTTTATTTTTGTTATCATTTATAAATCCTTTTCTGTGATTGACTGGCAACAATTTGTCATCATCCAACACGAATTTACAAGCATTTTATGCTGTCGGAACTTAAATAAGAGTGAAGGGAAAAGATATAGAGATAATAAAAAGAAAGGACAACTGACACTGCACTGCATCTCACTCCATATCACACCAGAGCTGGAAGATCACTAAGTCATTTTTGTCATGATGTTACTGCACTCATGATTATGGCTTAAAGAATGCCTTGAAGACATGTTTTATTGTTTTCTCTGTAAGTAACTCCTCTTACCCGGGTCTAGACCTTTGACCTATACCTCATCAGTCTCTCTGACCTACTATCTTCCTGCAAATTGTTATGCCAGGCCTGTCAGGTTTGGACTGAACACCAATCCAGGTTGCCACAACTGTTTTGAGTGAGCAGGACTTAACTGCACTGAAAAATGTATTTGATGTGTTTAAATGAAAATTCTTGCAAAAATAACACCATTATTAAATCCAAATTAACAAATGTTGAGTAAATGCTTATTTTTGTTTTTAAATTCCACGGTTCTTAGTCAGCAAAGTCAGAAAAACAATTGCAAATTAAAACTAGCAAAATAAATTGCTAGTTGCAAAATTTTCTACATTTGTAGCAATGACACTGAATATAACATCACAGTGGAATCACTGTCCAACTATTTGTGCCTACATAAAAAATATCCTTGTTCTTTGCTTTGCAGCAGAATTAGAGATAGAAGGAAAAAATATTCACCAATAAAACAGAGGAGTAAACATTGAATAAAATAGAAAATTGCGTAAATTGAGTAAATTGCAGTGAAAACAGAACTGCATCAGATTTAGACATAATAAAAGTCACAGGCACTTAATATTGACCAGCAATATTTTGCACATCTATATTGTATTTATATTTTCTTTTCTTTTTTTGAATTAAGTTCTAACTTAACAGGGTTTAAATTGTTTTTGTCTCATGTACCACATGCAATACAAATGACAATAAAATTTTCTTGAATCCTTTAGGAGTTGATTAAAGCTATTCCCAAAGAGTTCATTCTGCCAAGGCCAATTTTACACACAGACGTTGAGTTGGTTTGTTTATACTTAGAGGTACTGCTTTTCTATTAAGTTCACATTAGTGCTGCTAATTGAACAATATCTAACCAGGATGTTTAAAGACATCTGATTATGTCATTTGCAAAACAGATGGGTTTGTGCCCTGAAAGCTGGAGACATTTTAAAAGGAAATGAGGCACTGCATGGATCCATGCCTCCCTGTATCAGTGTAGGGTTGTTTTGTAAGAATTTATACAGTAGATCTGTAAACAGTTACAATATGAAATTGAACATTGTGCATTAACAATTGGTCTTCTGATGCACAGGGAATCACAGGAAGGAATCACATTAAACACCAGCTAAACATTAATTTTACTTTGTTTGTCATCTTTAAGTCATTTTCTAAATCCTGTCTTTGTTGTTTTAGTATTTATTTCTCATTGGATTAAAGTGAATTATGTCATTTATAAATAAGCTCTTGACGTCAGCATGTAATTCACCAACAAAATCTTATTTTTTTTATTTTACTCAACCAATCTATATAAATCAATTTAACATTCTCAGCTAAACAGTTACCAAGTTTCTAAAAAGAGGTCCTTTGTGTACCTTTAGTCTTCACCAATTAACTGCGTGGTCATCGCCATCTTGTGGATTTAATCGGTAAGACATTAAAAATAAATAAGACACCAGAAATATTTTACTAGACACACGTATGTTTAGCATATGAAGATATACACGAGCTTTTGGATAGTACATACTCATATTTAACTTTTAGTGTGTGTTTGTCTATGTTTGTGTGTGTGTGCGTGTGTGTGTGTGTGTGTGTGTGGGGGGGGGTGGTAATGGCGCTGGGGGTAATTATAAACCCTAGCCAAACACCCTAACCACTGAGCTTCCACACCCTACTTATACATTTAAATTTCTTATACGATCTATACATTTCTTTAGTTTAATTATACACTTCACATTTTTAAAAATAAAGCTACTTCAAATATTGTTTAGAGCTTGTTTATTGTTGAACAAAATAACATTTTTTTATTTTATTATTAAAGTAGTAGTATGATATGTGACATAAATAAAGGAGCATAACAATAATATTCTTCTAGTTTTACAAAAGAAATTATTAATGTGTCATAATGCACAGTAAATAAAAAATGCTGAGGTTGCTTAGGTCAAATTAAACTCTAGCACAACCATCAACATCAGTATTAAACTAAAAGTAAATTAAAAGTATTTGCTATTTTACGCTGGGTAACACCATTTTGGCATTGCTGCCCATTTGGTATCTTTCTGTGCAACAATGGTGGACTTGGTGATCCTATATCCTCCATCCTGGCTTCTGAGAGACACTGACACTCTGAGAAGCTCTTTTTAAACCCAATCATGTTGTCAAATTGACCTATTAGTGTTAATTGGTCTTCCAGCTGTTCGTTATATGCTCAATTTCCCTTTTCCAGCCACTTATTGTTACTTGTCCCAACTTTTTTGGGATTTGTTGAATTTTTATTCAACATGTTTTTCCTTTAAAATATTACATTTACTCAGATTAAACTTTTAATCTGTCCTCTATGTTCTATTGCGAAAAAAATATTGACATTTGCCATCTCCACATCATTGCATTCAGTTTTTATTCACAATTTGTTTAGTGTCCAGCGGCACGGTGGCTTTGTGGTTAGCACGTTCGCCTCTCAGCACCAGGGATTCCCGGTTCGAATCTCCATCTAGGTGGAGTTTCTATGGTGTCCACGTGGGTTTCCTCCGGGTTCTCCGGTTTCCTCCCACAGTCCAAAAACATGGATCAAGTCCATTGAATTCTCCAAATTGCCCCATATAGAGTGTGTTTGTGTGCGTGAGTGTGTGCCCAGCGATAGATTGGCGCCCTGTCCTGGGTGTATCTGCCCAGCGCCCGAAACGTTCTCCCCTGGATGGGCATGGGGAACCCCACTGCGACCCTTATATAGGATAAAGCGGAAGATAATGAATAAATGAATGAATAAATGAATGAATATTTAGTGTCCCAACAATCCGGTTTGTATTAAGAATATTAGGATTTAATTTTTTTTTAAGAATAAGTGGACAGTGAGTAGCACTGAGACAATATAGGAAACTAGTAGTGATGAAAGCTCCCTCTATAGGAGTTCCCCCTCTGCTGCCGCTTGTACCCGCCCCTTCAGCGCCTCTCCTCATCCATCGCGCCCACTATCCATCCCTTTTCCCGGCATCTCCAGCTTTCTCTCTCTCTTTCCCTCTCTCTCTGCCGGACCTTATTGTCTCAACGAAACGTAGCTACTGTAGGGCGGTGTCTGCTTAAGGACATTTGCCGGCCAGAGACCTAAATGGTCGATATTTGGCAGGAAATCCGACCGTCGCATCTGGAAATAGAGGTTAGTGTTCTATTGTGTTCCATGCGCGGATGTGAAAGCTGTGCTTGTGTGATGCTCAGAATGCTTTAAACGCGCTCGTAACTGCGGTTGCTTCGTGCAGGGTCATAAATGCCGTGTCCTTGGGTTTTTGATCCATCTAAACAAATGTCATTACGGTTTTAATTGTGTCTCATCCCGGCATTTCCCAGGTTGCATCAGGCCGGTGCCGCACACCGAGCGGTCGGTAGCCCGGTCATTAATAAGTGGAGTGATCTGTGCTTTTCTGAAAAGCTACTAAACGCACGGCAGTATATACTCCAAGAAAAAGACGCGCAAGTTTAGTTTTAGGGCAATCTGGAATCTCCCCATGCTGGAAAGAGAGTTCGTTTATTGCTAAAAGAAAAATCATACTATTTTATTCTTCCAAACAGTAACAATGTATTCTGCACATGTCTATTGCTTCCTTTTCCTTGAGTCTCAGAGCTGATCTCAGCTAACACGCTGATTAAACTCTAAAGACGAGTTAAAATCTACCACATGAATCGGATTTATTAGCTAAATACGAAAAGAGTACGAAAAGTGATTTTATCTTTCAATGTTGTATCGTTCTGGTTACATAGAAGCTGAATGGGCTGTGTATTCTCTACTGTAATAAAAAAGAGAGGGCGTGGCACTGAGGGCAGTCGCGCGCTCAGAGAAGTCAATTAATGGATGACGTAAAGAACTCGCGCTATAATAAACGCTGAACTCCATACAGACTACGTGGCACTTATAGAAGGAGCTTAAAGAAGATCGATAGCAGAGGTTTAACCCACTCTGATGTTAGATGCTGAAAGAACAGGACACTCAAGAAATACATAAACCTTTGTTGGAATTTGGGTTTCCAGTGGCATGTTTGTAAAATGAATAAGAAGATTCATATCAATGTGCTTACAGTAGTTATGCATGTGATTCACATGAAGTTGCCATATATATAGGTTTTAGATCTGTACAAAATTATATTTAAAAAGTTGAAAATATGGTCTAAAGTAACAGTTTTTATTCTTTAAGAACAAATATGTAATATGTAATAAAATAGAAATATAAAATGTTCCATTAGAAAATTGCAAACCATTGGATCAAAAAACATTTTCTCTGTGCTTCCCACCAAATGACATTACAGTTTTTTTTTTACTGAGCATCCATCCATCCATTATCCTATTCTAATCCCATACTAGTGTTGTGTGGGGTGGGGGTGTCATTATGCCCATCCAGGGGAGAACTTTTCTTGCGCTGAGCAGATACCCCCTGTATATGGCGCCAATCTATTGCTGTGCAAACTCTGTCTCTCAGGCAAACACACACAATATAGGGGCAATTATAGCAATATAGCAGCTAATTCACCTTGAATCCATGTCTGGGTTCTTGAAACGTAACATACAAGGTGTTTGCTGCCTTTTACCAGACGTATCTCTCCACTCCATAAGATTCACCAACTCATGCATGTACATGCAGAAACCTCCAACTCTGCAAGGATTGGATCAGGTTGGATCCCTGATTAAAATTCTCTGTTTTCTCTCAGTAGATCAAACCAATGCCTGTGGTTTAATGAGCCATCATTTAATATATATATATATATATATATATATATATATATATATATATATATATATATATATATATATATATATATATATATATATATATATATTTAAACGGCTTGCTGTAATTAACCTGGGATCTATTGTCTTATTAAGTGAATGATTTGGAAGAAACCTGGACAGGTTGCCAGTTCTGTGCAGGGCAGACGCACAACCATTTTCACACATTTACATCCTGGTATGTAATCCCTACAATTTGGTACTGGCAATTTTTCAGTTGCAGACATTTAGAACATTTCTGTTGACCTACATGTTTTTAAAGTATCGGAAGTAACTTTTTAAAAAAGTAACTCCACACACAAAGTCAAGAATTAAAGTCAGAAGCTCCTAACTGTAAATCGAGAGGGCTAACCACTGTGCTTTTGCAGATTTTAGAACTGTAATGTCTATGGCTTCTGATAAAAGATCTTATCTTTGTGTGAGTATACTTTTACAGATTGGCCACGATGAGATAAACTCTTCAATAAAAACTATGATTACATTAAATAATAAATATATTTATGCAGAAAATTTAACAACCGAAAGATCATGATGGTGATATAAACCATCATTGTAGAATATATTATATGTTCTAATGTAGATTTAAGTGCTACCTTATAAACGTATTTAAATATAGTAAATATCTTTAACTAAGGGATGCATTTCCTGTCATGTTTCTCCTTTTTGGTCTTGACAATAGAGAGCTGGGGGTATTGCTCTCTTTAGCATGCATCTGTGGCCGGCAATTGCCTTCAGGCCCAACAAACTGAAAATCATTCCTTCCCCCTTTTATTCTCCTTAGACTAGAGACTCAACATCACGACTCCTTGATGCTTAATGTTTTGTATCCTGTGCCTGTCGACCCATGGGAAGGCAGCCTGGATGAAAGAGTGTGAATGAATTGATAGGAGTCAAAGCTGAAAAGATGTTTGATGTTTCTCATCCTTATAAAAATAAGGATCTTACACAAAGCTTTTAAGAAAAACTCCAAATTTGCATCTGTTACAGGTTTCCTGTGCATAAGCTCGTTCTCTGGGCTTTACAATGACAACATAATAACTTGGCTTCTTTGCTCTGATTCAGTTTAATTTCCTCTTGCAGTCTTATCTATGTTTCCTCATGTTAGAACACACTGGCAACCTTTAGGTGAGATGAAACTAAAACAAAATTAACCAGGAAAAAAATGAAGAGGGTTTGTAAACAGTGGAAGCATTAAAATTAGATTACCATCATATTTGGTGCAATTTTTTAAACATTGTGGTAAGATTATTTTTTACATTTGCAACAGTAGTCCTAATGTGAACAACCCTCACCCTATGTTCTATCACTTTAAGTAATGGCTGCTAAGAATATAATATTGATCAATTGTAAGGCTATGATCCTCTTTCTTCTAACAAAGTGGCCACTTAACTATAAGCTATAAGAAACACATAATGGACAAATGAGATTAATACTTTGATTTGGTTGTAATATGTGGTTGTACATGCCCAGCGATGGATTGGCGCCCTGTCCTGGGTCTATCTGCCCAGCGCCCAAAACGTTCTCCCCTGGACTGGCATGGGGAATGCCACCGCCACCCTAATAGAGGATAAAGCGAGAGATAATGAGTGAATGAATGAATGTGGTTGTACAACATCCTTATGTTGTCCTTATTGTATATTTGTTATTTATAAAATATGTTAGTATGTTGATTTTGTTTAATTTCAGGGCAGGAATAGGATAAAACTTAAATAAGAGCACATAAAAATGCACATGATGATATCTGTAATGTTGCATCACTTGTAAAAAAATACATAAATAAAATAAAAAAACAACAACAACAACATTCATTCATTCATTATCTCCCGCTTTATCCTCTATTAGGGTCGCGGTGGGGTTCCCCATGCCCATCCAGGGGAGAATGTCTCAGGCGCTGGGCAGATAAACCCAGGACAGGGTGCCAATCCATCACTGGACACACACTCACTCACATAGACACACTCTACATGGGGCAATTTTGAAAATTCAATTGACTTGAGCCATGTTTTTGGACTGTGGGAGGAAACCGGAGAACCCGGAGGAAACCCACGCAGACACAGGGAGAACATGGAAACTCCACCCAGATGGGGATTCGAACTGGGTGCCAAGAGGCGAACGTGCTAACCACTAAGCCACCGTGCTGCCTACTACATTACATATGATTATTAAATACTACTTTATGTAGCCCTAATCATTAATAGCTCTGATATTATCAGATAGGCAGTAGGGTGAAAATGAAGAAATACAAGTGAAAACACTTAAAGATAACAGGGATGAACAAACTCAGTAGAGCAGAACGCTAGAATACACTTTTACATTACATTTTCATTTCATTTTCAGTAAATAGCATTTGAGAGTGGACTTCATTCATTACAAATAGGAAGGAATATATTCTTCCCCTTTAGTCGCTTAATAGTTTTTATAAAAAAAACATAGTCTAATCCAATCCATTAAAGGTTGGTGGTGAATTTTCCAGGCATTCATCAGAATCATACGATTTGATCGTCTTTTTCTTCAACAACACATGCATGGTGTTTTTGACTTTAAAGTATAGGCTGAACCACCGGGTGAGTGGCTTTCTGTCACGGTGCTGTGAAGTGGATGACAAGGTGTAATCTATGAGCTTCTCACTGTGTGAACCACTACTCTTAAAATATTGCTTTCATTATCAATTTATGAATGCTTCTGGAACACAAAATGTAATGGATTTTAATTCGACCCTCTGCTGATCTTCTCCCAATGAGCTTGTTAAAGAAGACGGAGTCTCAATTACCTTCCTATAGAAGCAACAAATACAAGTAATGTAGTCTTTTTGTTTTGGAAGAAATGGAAATTGAAAAAAATGAAATTGTAATTAAAATATGAGATTCTATTTTTTATATTATTTAAATGTTTCTTTAACCTTCTTCTATGCGTAAGTCACATTGATGACGGCAGAAATTAACATGGTTAATGAACAAACCCCCAAATCCTTCCCCCCTCCAAACATTATCAATATGTTCTATAATGTAAAGCTGCAAATAAAGCAGTACACATTTTCTTTCATCACAGAAAGTAAAGGAAGCATTTGTATTCCAAAACCAAGGTCAGTGTTCAAGAAGCCTAGCAAGTTTTCACTTACTGAGCTGTCTGCCAAGTGTGAATAATTCAGCACCTTTTAGGAAGGTAAATTGTAAATTTGGGAGCATGTCAGTAGCAGTCATAACTCATTATCTTTTATTAATTTCCTAACCTGCTGCCATCAACTGCTGCCAAATGTATTAAATGATTTTACGGTCCCAAAGTTACACATTATTTGAAAACTATTTGAAAAAAAAAATCTTCAAAAAAAAAATTTTCAGAGAATAAGTTACCTTTGTGGTTGGCAAAGCTGTTTAGCGCTCTTACTTCAAAGCAAGATGGCCCTGGATTCGGTTCCTTGGTTCCTTTATTCAATAATAAATGAATAAAAACGTGCCATTGCTTTAGTACATAAATGACTTATGTTGAACTCACTGATGTGTTTAATTCTGTAAATAGGTAGAAACCATGTAGAAGGTAATAAGTGCAAAAGTTTGTTTCTGACCTAATGTCAACTTTGTTTTTATTAGTAATTCTAAAAAACATGAAATGTGTTAAGAAATGTTCATATTTCGCTCATAGGAAGCAAAAAGGCCTTAACACATTCACCATGCCTTAAAGTTACATGGTGTTTAATGTGGTCTTAGGTTTCTGGATAAACAACTCACTCTGGCAATGGAATCTTTCCATCTTCAATGGAAAATGTTGAATTTTTATATTTATTACATAAATTCTCTTGGTACTTTATGATGTCTTTGATTTCATCAAGGCTTTTAGTGCCTTTGTAGCCTTGGAACCCTACGGCCCCGTCACATATTTGCCACCAGCAGGGGTTAGAATTGTTTCTCCTGCTTTACATATCCATTTATTTAAGAAACACCTGTGTTTGTTATTTAAATCTTGATTTTTCTCATATGAAGATCCAGCCATGCACATTTAAACTTTTACATATTGAAAATGCTCTGCCAAGTGGGTTATTGACTGCTTTCATTTATGAAAGTCATTACACCTTGATCTGTACATCTGTACAGTTTGTCATGCTGAGGCAGTGTAGCCTTTTAACTCAGTATAAATAAATAAATAAATAAATAAATAAATAAATGCAAAAAGTAGAGTTTTCCAAAAAAAAAAATAGACTCATCTTTTTCAAAGGTGTCACAGTATTTATCGCATTTCATAATCATACGCCAGGCCCATTTCTTTCACTTAACATTTATATTTGTAATTCACTTATTTGAAAATAGTATGTAGTCACCATGCTTAATCTGGACTAGCTAAAAATATAAATGATTTATATATGATGATTTAATATAAATACTTACATTTTTGTCCTCAGGCACCACACCTGCATCTTGAATCAGCTAAATGAGGATGTAAAAAATATATTACAATACATTGTCAAGTTAAAAAGTTAACTGCATGCAAACTTATAGAAAAACTGTGCACCAAAAAAGTACTTAATCCCTTTTTCATAGTTTGTTCAAATCTATATAAACATTTTTTACTAAGAATGCATTAACATCACAGAGTCTAGTCATTACTTATATTCTTTGTGTTGAATTTTACCAGCTTTGTCCAGCAGCATGAAATGCCCTATAAATAGCTACACTTTATTTAAAATATTTAGTAAAATAATTTAGTCATGTTTAAGGAAGTTTAGAAAAACATTTCGCTTCAGTTTTGAGAAAAAATCAGTTTTTGACTTATTATTATTATTTAAAAATGAAAATGACTTGGTAAAAGTGTGCAAAATTGATCAAAAATATAACTTGATTGATTCCCTCTAATAATCCCAATAATCTCATTTTGTAGCTCAGGTCACTGGTGAAGTGGTGGAGCAGTCACTGTTATGAAGACATGCAAATTGATTTTTGAGTCACTGTGGTAACTATACTTTAGAAAGTACAGCTCTCTGTCTAAGGACCCATTATTCTGTCAATTCACAGTATGTGGCTCACTGCTGACATTTTTTTACTTCTATAGATGTGTCATTTTATAAACCTGTTATTTTCAGATATGTGAATACTCAAGTTGGTGTCATGACTCTGAGTGAATGTAAAACCTGTAAAGACAACAGAGAAATAAAACAGTTTTGTTTTAGTGGATCCGATGGCTTCAAATGTGCCCCAAGAAGGTGTTTACAAGACAAAGATGAGAACTGATTGTTTAGCATACATGGTCAAGTGCCAGTCATCAATTGTAAATGCAATTTTCAGAATAAGTAAATTGTCATGACTTCACATTATCTCATAATTGGTGTGTCTATCTCTGTAAATGCTTGTGAGTCATTACAATTGAGGTGTCCTTGGAATTGTCCATTTAGTACATTTATCTTAGCAGCAGTGTACAAAGGTGAAGGCTTTGAGTGCCCAAGCACCTGTCCCTGTCGTTCCTCAATGCTATAATGCTCATAGAGCTGCTTCCCTCCCTTTCTTAATATGAATTATTACATAAAATATACTTAGTTACTTTACAAATAATTAACATAAGTAACAGACCTTGTTTTTATTTGCTGGTAATTTTAAAGACACAAAGGTCATGTTAAATTTATATGTAGTAAGTTAATAAAAAAATATAGGCAATAATAACATAAAGAAACAATTTTTGTAGTTAATACATTATATCACATTTGATTCACATATGAATAACCTGAACTGCTTTCTGGTCTGGCAACCTCTAAGCTATTGCATCAGTTATTTCTATGAGAGCAGAAACTAAAATTAAAATAACAAATATGTAAATTAAACTTTACCTAGGGCAACATGGTTGCGAAGCGTGTGGCATGTTTCATCTCAAAGTAAAAGGCTTTGATTTCCAGGTGGGCAACCAAGGGCTGTTCGGTTTGGAGTTTGAATGGTCTCCTTGTTTGTGCATAGATATTTTTCTGGGAACTCAGTTTTTTTTTTCCTTCAATTTAAAAACATTCAAGTCACATAATATTGAAGTACTAAATTACTAATCTAAGTAAGTACTAAGATGGTGTGAATGTGTTTGTCCTAAGATGAATTGACAATCTTTAAAAAAAGTGTTGTAATTACAGTACATTCATTTAATGAATGCAGAAAAAAAATCACTAATTAAATGAATATTCTAGAAAATGTATAATATAATGTAACTAAATTATAGGGTTTCCAATAGATCACAGATACTCTAAGATAACTCTATATGTTAATCAACATATTAAGTCTAAGCTTTCTAAAACAATAAAAACAATAACAACTAAACAAAAATAATCCAAAGTTCCAGGAAAATGAATGCAGATGATTTTGGACATTGATATAGCCAGAAAATATAAATTTATGTTGATGATTAGGTTGTTATTGATAATAAGTTTTCCTGCAGTTGTATTAAGCTTACATTAGACCTGGCAAGAAAGTCCTGATTGGTATTTTTAGGAAGAATGGCCTAGATATGTCTTGTGTTGAGTTTATATTCTCCCTATATCACATTTCACAGTTCAAAGACAGGAAGGTCAAGTGATACAGAGATACTAAACTGCCCCATGGCATGAATCTTTTAGAGTGTATATATCAGTGCATGCTTTGTGATGGATTGGGGGCCAGTCTAAAGGTTCTTTTAACAAATAGAGGGCTTCAGTACCTACTGCAATCCATTAAAAACAAGTGATTTACATAGAAAGTAAATCAATGTAAAAAAAGTTTTACATTTCTTTATCTTAAATTGATATTTTTTGATGATAACTTGTTTCTAAGATTTAATTAGAATATTAAATGCATAATGATGTAAAAGAAATATATAGTGAAAATGTAAAAGTCAGGTGTGCACATTTGTATGTTACAGAAAACAGGCAATAAATGTGACTCAGAGTTTAAGATTTGTATTGCATTGCTATTGATAGTCCTCCCATACACAACATCTATGTGGACCCATTAGTGTAACCTTTCCAAAGTTGGATTCAATTCCAATATGGATTAGCATAGAGTGGATTTGTCCTCTGCCTCAGACAAACACACTTCAAGAATGCATTTTTATTAGGCAGAACCATGGCTTGAAGGAACTTAGTAAGCCTGCGGGTTTGGCTTCCTATTAAAAATCGTACATAGTTGGCAAGCAATAGATTTAACCGACATTTACTTGAGGAACATATTTCAGAAGCACAGCTGACGACCCAAATGGATGACAGAGCTTCACTTTTCAGCACTGGCTGTACTTCAACTCCATCTCAGCAGCCAAACTTTTGCTGAAGGAGATTGATAGATACGATGGAAGCCATATTAATATAAACACTCCAGTCAATTTAAATGAGGGTGCAGGTGGATGTGCATGCTAATTAGGCTGTAAAATGCAGTATATATGCTTTGCAGTAACTTTCCTTTCTTTAGTGTCATTCGCTGAATTATGGAGATGACACCATTACCTCATTTTATTTGGCAAAGGCTAAAGACATGATATCCTTAGGTTTGCAAATGGAAATGGCTAAAATCATAATTGTGAAAAGAGGAGTTCACTATATTTTGTTGGCAAATATTGTTTTCTCGATAAACCCAGCTATAAGCTTTTCAGTATTTGTTCGTAACAAATGTCTCAACAGCTGATAAGATATGTTTGTTTGTGGCTTGCAAACTTGAGAATGAGCAAAAACCATTATTACTGAGCAAGGGGGAAAATAAGTAGTTGGATTTAGTGATGAAAAGCTTTTCTTGCGAAGATGGACAGTAAAGTTTTTGTACTGCCAGAAAAGATAGCTCAGTCCCATACTAAGGCTGCTTTTCAGAGAAGGGCACTAACGGGGCTTTTTCCCTTGGCTCCTTTAAATCGCTTCTCATAAACCATTGGGGATGTTTGACGGTATTGTCCTGTGGATTTCCCACTATAGTGCTGTGCCTTTGCACCATGAATGATGGATTCCTTTAACAGATGGCACCACAAATGAATGACTGTGAGCAGAGAAGCAGAAAACCACTCACAAATGGGGCTTTCTAAACTCCCCCATAGCAATGCAAAAAGATGAGTGCAGGAGAATATAGCTGATGATGAATTGCATTGCATGACTGTCATTTTGCAGGAAATTATTTTCATCATTTCTTTGGCTCTGAAGGCATTATCTTAGCAAGGCATCTTAATCACGAAATACATTGTTCAGATTTTGATGGAAAACAACCCTGTTATTAAAGATGAATTTAGACCACAGTCCTGTGTCCTGACTAATATTTCTGCTACTGCTTTAATTATATTAAAATAAATAATGAGTATAAATATACATCCTGTGAAATGCAAACGATTAATTATTGAAACTCAAAACCAGAGGAGGAAAGGGAAAAACAAAAGGCAAAAAAACAGTTCAAAACAGCAGGCAGTGATGAGAAAATAATTCCTAGTTCATGCTAATGTACTAGCTAACAATTTAATGACACGATCTTTAAAAGCTTTACATTATGCAAATTTTAATTTGGCTCATTTTGTATCCTGCATCATCATCATCAACATTATCATCACATGGGTTTCCAATTTACAGTTTCCCTTTAACCATGCATAGTATTTCATATTTGTAAAACTATAATTTTGGTTAAGCTGCTGTTTAGATCTTTTAAAAAATGTATTGCATCTGTGGTTTTAAAGGAATATAAAATTATTGTCAGCTCCAGAAAATCAAAAAGCAAAGTGTTTTTTTCTTCATAAACTATTTTACAGAATGTGCTGTGTCATGTTGACAGGAAATTCATCATTTTAGCAGAAAAACAAAATATTGATGAGTTAAAGGCATGTAATGTTGAATACTTTTGTATGATATTACATTTATATACATTGCACTGAAAATATTAAGGCATTGCTGCTTTCAAAATAACATAGAACATTACCATTGAATTAACATTTCATCATAATAGATTTAGAATAAATAGAATTAACATATTTGCATTTAGAAGGCAATTTGTGAGGACTTATAAAGGAGAACGAAATGCACCTGCCTAGTTAACCTACCAACCCTCTTTAAAATTTACAGAGTACAATAATTGACAATTCGGTCATCCACTGTCAAAAAAATACAAATCACCTACAGTGTGTGTACAAAGCCTGAATCCCCTGATGCACACAAACCAGCATGACACAATACTAAAACAGTGTCACAGATGTGTTGAGCAGCTACCATACAAAAGCTGTGGTAGCGGAGGTGCCCTTATGGTGGTCCGTTTTCCTTGACTAAGTAAAAAACAGAAATTAATGTCACTAAATTTCTCTCTATAAAAGTCACCTGTATAAATAAGCAAAATGTAAACAGAAGTAAATACAAGTCTTTTTTTTTCATTCGAAAGTCAATTATGTTTAATGAACCTAAATATAAACCTAAAATACCTCAAATTCCATGTTCATTGTTTGTAGCTTTATAATAACGTCATATAGCATATTTCACATAGGCTTTCATATCTTTCCTTATAGTTAAGTTATGCTTTGTTTTATTACTCATGACTTTTCTGCTACTCATGTAGTTTCTGGAAATTAGGCTTAGTAGGCCAAAGGATATGTGTTTAATTCCAATGTATTATCTCATAATCACAAAAAGGTTCTTAGTAAATAGGAACTAGCAAATAGTGCATCCATTGGCTTAAAGTAAACTAGACACAGTCTTCTTGGCTTAGGGCTGTAAGAACAAAACATTGGTCTAATAATATCTTAATGTACTAAACTACATAACCCACCATGTTTTGTCATGTTCTTGTGGTAATTGTGCTTCTTTATTAGTGGTCATGTCTTATCTGGATACCCTTGGGAGCAGGAAACCTTATTATATGTATGACTCATTTTATTGTTCTGGTAATACATTTGAGTACACTGCTGGAATTATGCTATTGCAAATATTACCGCTTTAGCTATCTAATAACCAAAGAAAATAAGATGTAGCTTTCTGAATGTCACTAGTGACAAAAAAGGTTTATTTTGCAATATGCCCATATGGACTGGTGACATGCCAGAAACGTACTGTGTCCTCATTGCACAGAATGGAAAAACTGGCAAGAGATATTATATTGCCACTACAAAATAAAGGTTGTGTTTTCATTTTCCAACAACCAAAATAATTCATATAATGCCCTAACTAAGATGGTTTGCCATCTGATTGACCATCAGAATTACGAGCATGGCAGTGTTTTGTGGGATTATCCACAATCAAACTGATCTCTGACAAGAACATAATAGATAAGGACATGGTTGTACAGGCAAAGTGGCTAAAAGCAATTAGATCTCAGATCAGATCTGCTTGTATCTTTAAGGCACTTGTAGCCCATGGAAACAGTTTAAATCGACATTTAACTGATCTGGTGCCTTGCAAATCACTTTCACAGATCTTGTATCTCACCTGCACATACAAGTGACTTAAGCTGCTTAAAGAAAACCTGATATTAGATTTAATTGGATATATATTTTTCTAAATAGAAAAACAGCTGATTAATCAAAAATAAGAAATATTATTCAGTATGTATGTAATAGCCCTGGTGTGAATAGTGGCCCATACTGTATAAGTCAGTTTTTTTTCTGTAAATATATGCTTTTTAACTACATAATAATTTTATATAGTATGATGTATTTGGCTACATGAGTTCAGGTGAATTTGATAAAACTGTTTTCTTTAAATATAATGCTTCTTATACTTCTAATCTTAAAACACTGTATCTCTAGATGTCAGTTTTAGTCTTGTTATTTCAGACAATAATAGTTTCAGCTCCAGATGGAATATGACTTTCGTTGCTACAGGGATGGAATGGTGTTCTGCACTGCAACTCAGAAACGATTGCAAGTAAATGAGAACATTTCCTTGAGCCGTCACTCAAACAGCAGGGAACATTACCCTAGTTGGCTCGTGTTTACAAAAGGACAGCTAACAGCTTAAGTCTTAAAGTACTGAAAACATTTTATTGTGTGACTGATTTTACAATCTTCCAGGCTACTGGTGAAATTTTTTTATGACTTCCCTGATGGCCACCTTATCAGGCTAAGAGTTCGTAGACCTGAGGTCAGCCTACCACCTATCTACCGCCCTCCTTGCTATTTTGTATTCCTGAATGGAAGACTTTCACAGCCTATAGCCTCCCAAATCACTAACAATGTACAATCAGGGCATGCACTTTGACGATGTTAATCAATCCAGATGGTGACATCATTAGCATTGCATGCAAAAATGTGTAGAGAAGATACATGTAATTAATTAAATAATTGTAACATTAATTACTTAATGAACTACTTGCTTGGTCTATTTTATTTTTGCTTAGTCTAAGTGCTTTTCATTCATTCTTATGCCAATTAAAAAAGCATAATGCTTTGCAATTTCGAGGGTAGGTTTAGGAGTTCATTCAGTGATTTGTTGTTACCTTAATTAAATTTTTAGAAGTTGCACAGAAGACTAGGTATTAATGAATGCTAATAGTATTCACATTTTTGCACACGTATACAGCCTTTTGACCTACTAAAATAATTATAAATTTTACCAGTAAACACAAAAACATGTGGATCAAGGACACAGACTCATTTATAAGAAGTCTGAAAAAACATACCATGCCATCTTGTGCTGACGCCCCGGTTACTGCACAATCACTGGATGCTTGTAGTTGATTTTCTGTTTCCAGGAGTCATCAACCTCAAAGTTGACCAGCTGGGTACTTATTCTCCCCCATTGAAAAGCTACCCTGAGGGTTTAAGTGCTTTGTTTGATCTGGTGTGGCTTTCTTCTCACAGAAGGTATGATTTAGCCTGCCAACCCTTGGCATCCCATAGGTGATTTGAAATCTGGCCCCGTCAACTGTCTCTCTAGCTGTCACTATATTTTAGCTGCCAATGATTTCTTCAAATTTAAACTTGTCCTCTGATGCAATGGTAGGAAACATCATCACACAGGTGATGTGGAAATTTCAAGGGTTTTCGATCTGTCAAAGTCAAATAACCTCTCTCTGGAAACCCTGCTGTGATGAATCAAGGCTCAGCTTGTGCCTCAGTAACAACTTTCCAAAGATGTGCTTTCGTGATTCAAAGGCTTTTAAAAATCTCATAATGTACTCAGTGGTGATGTAGACAACTGATCTCTTGCTCATATTTCACTTGAACTTCAGATCCATTTTACGGTGTTATCCAAAAGCAAAATAAAAGACAAAACAAAGAACAATATCGCCAATATCTGAATAAGAAACAGTCCTGCAGGACATCCATGTTAAAGAGTGACAGCAGATGGCTGCTTTAGAAGTCCAGCCATTAGAGTCACTCAGCATGGGCTTTTGTCTAGTGAAGAAATCAGTGTTCAATGCTGGAACTGGACTGAGTGGG
The DNA here is from genome assembly GCA_019802435.1 of Corydoras maculifer. NCBI lineage: Eukaryota > Metazoa > Chordata > Actinopteri > Siluriformes > Callichthyidae > Corydoras > Corydoras maculifer. The sequence continues at coordinate 1,300,671 of JAFMOD010000437.1, forward strand.
TCAAATACACTGCAGTGACTCTTCTGCTCCCAGTGGACATCAATCTTTCTAGGCAATTATTCAACCAGCTCCACCTCGGAGAGGAAGGGAGCTTCGGAAATCATATGTTTTAGAGCTCTGTCATTTTCCCAAGCACTTGGTTATTTTTGAATACCCGGACTTGCTTAGATTTCTTGTTGTGTAAATGTCATGTGTGGTTTGAAGCTTTTACATTAAAGATTGAGAAACAAAGCTGGATGTGGAAATGTTAATCACAGATTTCAGTTCTATAGTTGCTAATACCCCTTTATCCCCTCATCTGTTTACAAGAGACACATAATTAGTCTTTTGAAATCCTGCTTAATTCCATGCTAATTAACAATATAAAGAATGTGGCTGTATTGATTTTGGCTGTGACATCCGACTGCTGTATCTATCACACTTTACCTATAATAGCTGTTAGGCAATTATGGAGTAATGTCATCTTAGAAAGGAAAAAAAAAAAAAAACTTATTCTATTTGCATTTAAATTATAGGCATTTAATTTAATTTTTGAGCCCAATTTAAAAATGATTTTTATATAACAGCAGTTTAATATAAAATATTATACAGCTTCAAGTAATGTTCTCATAAGCCAATAAAATGTTTCTATTAAAATTTGTGATCTCAATATGGAAAATGTTACAAAATATTTTGTAATGAGTTCAGTTTCTGTCACTCCACAGTAGTGTATATATTAAAAATTAGGAAATTAAACACTATTACACTATTTCTCTAAACTCAATCATGTAGCATTCTATGATGCCCCAGTAGAACTCATTAATGTCTAATCCACTAAAGGCTAGTCTGGTTATGTTTAATATTTATAAACAGAAAAACACTGAATGACAAAAGTGTTGGAATAAAGCTAGTGTTCTGCAAAATGAATGTTTCCATTTGCAGTTTACTTAAGATCAGATAAAAAAAAATACTAAAATTATTTATTTATTTATTATTTTTTTTACGAAAGAATAAATTACTGACCTTGAAATTGAAGCAGTGGATGTGAGGAAATCCACCAACCTCCCCAAATTGAAGCTATTCTGTATTAAAGAACAATGAAAGCAAATTACCATCTTTTTGTCATCTTCAGATTGCTGTGTCATTTGTTTCAATAGTCAATGTAATTTAAGCAGAAAAACAGGATTTGAAAAGGTTCACAAGTATTAAACAGCAATGTAAATGAAACATTACATCTCTCAGTCTTTATTGAACCAGTCATTGATTAAAATATGTTAGTCAGCAACTGGAGTTAATCACTATAGATCGGTGGCAAATGTAATGAAGTGCAGGAGACATTTGTCTTAAACTGACAAGTGAAAGAAGCTCTCAGCTAGAATTAATTTAAAATGTATATATATATATATATATATATATATATATATATATATATATATATATATATATATATACACACACACACACACACAGCATGTATAAAAATCCATTGAACATTTTAATTATTCTAGTGTATTCTGTTAAGTAATAACATCTTAAATTCATGTGTATAATGTGACATCTTTAAAAGTAAACATAATTGTATTACCTTTATATAAGACTATTTTTAAGTCACCACCCAGAAATGTGTTTTTTAGTAACTTGTAGTGAGAACAACCAATGACACAGTGGAAATTAAATGTTGATAAACAAATTACACTAGCAGACTTTGTCTATTGACACTTTTAGTGAAGATGATTAGTGATGATAGTGGTGTGGGGTTTCTCAGTACATGTACCACTTTGTAGAACAGAAGGTTTAGGATTTGATTATAAGTAGTGCCATACTTCCACTGTCGGCCCCTTGGCATGGTTTCTTACCTTTAATGTGACAGACTGAATCATTATCACCTCTAATATTGAAGCTTGGAACTTAATTCTGCTAACTGCTGTTAATATGAATCCTGTGTAACAACAGACAGCATAGCCTGGTCTAGTATAAGAAAATTGACAGCAAATTATATATATATATATATATATATATATATATATATATATATATATATATATATATATATATATATATATCATATCATCTCACTATTTGTTACACTTGTTAAGAGTAGTCAAATTGTAGAGCAAGTCCTCAAATGCACCCTTTAATAGAACATGTCACGTTGCCTCCTGCAGATTGCCCTTTACAGCTGATGGCTTTCAGTATAGATCAGGGGACTGGGATTGAAGTCTTGTCACAAGCTTGAATCTGAAGTCACGAACTAAATTTTATGTGAATTTGATATCCCTACGGCTCGAGCCCCAGAGCGTTGATTCATTATTCACGTTTATTAGCAGTGTAATAAAATACACAATGAGCTAAATCTGATCTAAAGTCATGTCCACAGTTACCAGATCCTTCACACTTTTATTAGTACACTATAAACAAATGTTACATAATATATATATATATATATATATATATATATATATATATATATATATATATATATATATATATATATACACACACACACACACACACACACACTATATTTATAATAACAAGGGTTATTTCTATATTCGGCAAATATAAAACAATATAACAGCTCTGATTCATGTCCTGAAAACAAACAAAAAAAACCTTAACACCCCTTTAATGCCACTTCTCTTCTGATCAACTAGGGATCAAACTTCTCTTTGTGGACAAGCGACCAGAAAGCTAGAATAGGTTTTGTGCTGAGAATCATCCACCACCCAAATAGTACCCCTGTTGACCCTGTGGCAGTCCTTACTATTACAAAAAAAGGGAATTCTTAAAAATTTCATTTGCCTTCACAAGTAGACATGCTTGCCATTTTATCATAATGACACCTTCTCTGCAGAAAGAGGCCTTTTTCCATGTCATTAGTGAAATTTTCAAAGCTCATTAAAACAGAATAAAACATACAGTGAATATCAGAGGACATTAGATTCTTATGAATATGTCATTTTAGTGAGTGCGGATTTTTGTCTTCCTGCTTGTCATTTTTCATGTTTAGTCTGGGTTTCTACAGAGTAAAATAAGGCAATGTATTATAATTGATACAGGCTTTAGCCATGCAAAGGATTTGCATTTATCCCTCCATTTTAAATGCATCAAAATATTTGTTGGAAATGAATGTGCGGTGGCCAAACATTTTGTGTATTGTAATTTGCAGCATAACTCTGTGCTATTTGCTGTTCACTAGATGGACGTGACAAAGCTGTTTATGACTAGCCTGATTAATTAAGCAACAAGTGCATTTTTTGCACATCAGTAAATTAACAGCTGTCCTTGAGGTGAAAAGAGCACACGGGTGTGTTTGTGATTAGAAACTGGCTAAGGAAGGCTTAGGGATGAAATAATTGCATGTGTGGATTGTGTGTGTGAAAAGAAAGCCAATAAAGTATTGTGGATTCTAATTACAAATACAAATGATAAAAATCCTCATACAGTCTTGTTATTGCATGAAATAAACCAGGTCTTTAATTTGTGTTTATTTAAATGATATTTGATAATTAATATTAAAATGAGTGAACTTACTGTTTATTTAGTTTTAATAGTTAGGTTTTCAAACCACTTTCACCATTTAACATTACACTTATGTCATTCAGCAACAGCTAGAATCATGAAGGCACTGTCCCAGGGTTTTCCTAGATTTACTCAACTATCCAACAATGCAAATAAACCTTCTGACTAATATTCTATCACCTCAAACAATGTTATGTCAAACAACCATGTATGTTTAAATAAATGGTAATACACTCACTCACACAGACACACACAAACACATTATAAGGGGCAATTTACAGTATCAAATTTACCTTGAATCCATGTTTTTTGGACTGTGGGAGGAAACACGGAAAATCCACCCAGATTGGGATTCCAACCTATATCCCCAGGTTAACCACAGTGCCTCCAGATTTATAACTTTTTTACCAGTAATTAAATCAAACAACAGCAAAGAAGTAATAACAGCTAACAAGAAAAACAAGTAAGGAAATTAAATACAAATGTGCCACAGTTCTATAATGGAACACTGTCCCCAAGTATACAGTCTCCTTTATGTATATAGCCACTCATGATTGATAAAATGAATAACTTACCTAGTAGTGAATTAGTGAAATCTCAAATCAAACAAATCTATAAATGACTATTTTCATACCAAATGCCAAATAATTATTTATAAGAATTGCATATATGCCACAATCAAAACAAATAAAAATTAAATTTTTGTAATATCTTTAAAGAAATTAGTGTTTAGAAACTTTCAAAACAGGAACCACTACGTATGTCTTGTTTAAATGGTTATAAATTATACAAGGTTGCACATAGGTCAAAATGCCTTAGTCATTTTTTTTAAAACTGGAAGAATGAAAGACCCATGACTCAAAAAAAGACAATGTCAGTCAGTTAATGGCTTTAATAATTGCTAATTGTCTAGAAATGTCTCTATCCAACTTAGGGCATTGATTAAAATAAGCATTGTGCCTGAATGAGTTTATTTTTTCTCCACATGCAGTAAGGAGAAAGATAAATCAAAATGCCCAAGTATGCCTGTTGGAAAGTTACAGAATAATGTGGTCATTAAGTCACCAAATCTTACTTTAGACCTCAACCCCGCATGCTAACATATTATTTGGAGTAATTTAAAAAAAATCCTGTCATTTAACACTGATTTGTATGGTCAGATAAATGGAAGATGTAACGCTTTGTCAAGATGGGGTTGGTGCAAAAAGAGGGAAAGGAAAACCACTTTAGATTTACACCTTAAAAGAAAACTTTGGGTTTATTTAAAATAGAAATGCACAACCGTGTGTTTAGGATCTTATACTATTAGAAAGAGTCAATAGGAATATTTTCTATTCTCATATCTGCATTTTCCAAACATATAGGATAAAGAAAAGAGAATACAAATCATGGGTGCACGAAGTACTGAAGGCAATATTACCTATATGTTATCTCAAAATTCTGAGAAATATTATTTTCAAGTTTTTTTTTTTTGGGTGGTAATTCAACATTATTATTTGCTTTTTCTCATTGTTTCAATAAGAGACGAAACTAACTAATCCAAAAGTGAAGTTCTTATAACCGTTTTAACTAATCTTTATCTTGGGTTGCCAGTATTTGTAGAGAGAATTCTATTTGTATCCTGAGGCACAGTTTTTCTTTGTAGTTAAGAAGTTGTGTAGTCACACATTGAATAATGAGTTACCTGTTTGTTGGAGTTTTAAGCCGTCATATATCCTTTGGGCTGTGTGGCAGTCCAGTAATAAAGAACTGATATTAATCCGGCTAAAAGAAAAAAGATTGTCAATACTGTTGTTTACATGTTTGACAGATACCCTGCATCTCACCATATGATTTATTTTGTACAGGGCTGTAAATGCTTAGAATGTCCGAGAAAGGTTCCACGTCTGATGTGAAGAATGCCATGGAGGGTGAGGGCAGAAGAGCAAAGGATCAGGTATGTCTATTAAGGCCAGAATTTTATCCTGTGTTAACCTGTGCTTCATATTAGCCTTTTTTTTTCAAAATTAGAAAAACACACCAATAAATAACTTACCAATAAATAACAAACCCAACTGGGGTTACATAAATGAAGCAATTTAAAACAAATAGGTAATTTAGACCACTGTAGAATGTGCATCATTTTATAGACCTTACTATGCATATATTTAGGACTTGATTTTTAATGGCAATGAATCACTTATATTATTGTTTTGTGGTAAATAAGGATGTTTACCACTTGAAATTATTAGTTGTAGGTAAAGTTCTCACATCATTTCCTCTGAGTTACAAGGTCAAAATAATGTAATAGTAATGTCCTAGAGGAAAATGTCAGGTTTGTAACTTACCCATTTATTTTTGTCATTAAATGTTCTGCCAAAACCCGTTATGCCAAATATGGGCATAACTAACATAGTGCCAACTGCAAAATGATGACAACTTCTATATATTTCTAAAAAATGCTGTTTAGAGCCACCACCCCATGGGTTTATTGCTGCACTCTGAATAAGCTTAATACAACAGACATCATCCTGTTGCTTGATCTACAACTTGATATACGGGTATAATTAGGAGCTGTTAAGAAAACTGAGCTGAAGTCAATTGGAAAAACAATGTTGTTTATGAGTTTTCCTTAGTCATCTCGCCTTATGGTTTGCAATCAACAACATCTGTTAGTTTGAAAAATAGGGTAACATACGGAAATGTGCTTTTTAACACTCTGACAGAACAGCAGTTTGTTTCACATCTGATCACACGACATGCTATTTCAGATGAAGGAAAAATAAAAGACCTAAATATCCATTAATCTTTGGTGATACTATTCCTACAACTTCGTCATATACCCATCTTCAACAAGATTTTAGAACTATATTAAAAAAATTTTATGATAAATATGTACACAATGTTTCAGAGAAATTTGAATGAAAAACACATTGTACTTATAAGCAATTATGTTGTTTTTAAGGATCATGATTCAAAGATGTCAGATGAGCACCGTGACACAGATGATTCATCTGAAAAGACACCCAGCAGGATGTCCAGGTCCCCACAGAAATCCTCCAAAAAGCCAAAGACAGTACCTGTCAAAGTCACGCTACTCGATGGCTCAGACTTTGAAGCTGGTGTAGAGGTATGACACTTTCTGGATTAACTTTCATAAACTAATAGTTATGCATTATTTTTTCCTAAAATCGACCAATATTAAATACTGAATAATAAATAAAATAGATGTCTAGTAGAATTCATGTTTCAATAAAAAAAATAATAAATGTTGGACTTGCATGGTACAGTGAATAATACTGTAGTCTCATAACCAAAAGTGGGCTGGATTTTTCAAAGCCAACAAAGAGTCCAATTTCTATGGGATTTGCATGTTCTCCTATAGTCTATGTGGGTTACATTCAAGAGTTCTAGTTTCTTTTAATTGTTAAAAAACTGGAATAGTATTTAATTTTAAAATAATAAATTGACACTAGATGTGAATGCGTGCATGCATGTGCTTGCCTGTTCATCTGTCCTACAATGGACTGGAGTCCTGCCCAGGGTTGTGGCTCTTCTTTTACCCAGTTGCTGTTCTGTACTTAAGTAAAAATAATCAATAAAACAATGAAAAAAAACATTCTCCATTACAAAGTTCACCATGAAATATCATAGTTGAATTAAAATACAAAATTGAAAGTGTTGGTCATTTGATTAGTAGCAATTAGTTTATATGACTTTAGAAAATGAATAGTAAATTATTTATGTGAAGCAGCTGTTTAAAACAGTTTGAAGCAAATGTTTAAAAATTGAAACATTAAATCATATATAAAATAAAATCAAACCACTTTGTAATGGAACTTCTACTTATTTGTAAGAAGCCATAAAGGTTGGAAAACTGTTGATGTAATAAAATGGTACATCAAAATAATTAGGCAAAATAACAATTTTACGAGATAGAGACAATTGGTACATATTAGCATATAAATTTCAGATGCACCATATGTACAATGACAGCCTTATCATTTTAAAGTCCTATAAAAATGTGGATATTAAGTCACAAAATATTGTTTTTTCTTAGCCTTCAAAATGTCTTGTTTGAATTATTTCACACAGAAATAAAAATGTTAAATATAAGAAAAATAAACAACAAGTCTATATTGAAGAGAACAAGTATTTAACTAATATCACAATCACAGTATCTTAGCATTAATACAGCTAACTTTAACAACTGCTCCTTAAACTGAACTTGTTTATACCATTCAACTATCATACTGAGAAACATTGATGATTTGTTCATGAAGCTGCCAGTCTATTCGATTTCTTACAATCAGAGTGCTGAATTTAGGCATAACTGAATTGGCATTGACCACAAATTTACAACACAACTTGCCACAACAAGTGGTTTGTATTTTTGCTTAAGCAATGTGTGGTGAGTTAACAAATGTTGGCTACAAGGGAGGATTGAGAACCCTCTATAAGAACAGCATTTCTAATTCCGGTTTACAAAATTTAAGGGCCTATTTCTTTTGTTATTTTAGTGAAAGTGATTTGCATTTTTTTCAGAAGTTTTCAAACATCCTTTTCCAGCCTGCTGATAATTATGAAACTTGTGGCAAGTAATGCATCACTCAACTGCTGGACCTGACTCAATGATTGCATGTGTCATGCTCTCTGACTCTGGCTGTAGGGGATCATGATATATCGTAGTGTGATTCTTACATGCTATTTGTTCTCAAGGGATCACCACACACTGGTTGTAGATAAAAGCTATGGCAGGTTGTCCTGCCCTCAAAGACTTTCCCTGTGTGATAGATTATGATATCCAATAGTTAAACAGCAGGTGAGACTTCTTTCAAGGGAAGAATGCCTGTTTCCAGTGTTATGTTCACTAAACTATAAAGAAAAAAGACATTGCTGATCAGGGATTAAATGTGTTCTAACCCTAAAGCTAAAAAAGTGGACTTTATTAATCAAGTCAGTCGATAAAATGTAGGGTAAATTGTACTATGGCAAATTTGCACTATGGTGTGTGTGGCTCCAGAAAAAAAATGGTATTGTATCCAACTTTAATAGGAGATATAAGATGATTGTTCAGGTCATTCAGCAAGTTGATATGCACTTGGTGTGACTGGCTCAAGCAGCGGGAGGCCTTAAAGATCAACTTATTAATATTCTCATAACCTTGGACAGACTGTGGTAAATTATTATAGTTTTTAAAGCCAAAACACTGCAAAAAGCAAAAACATGGTCCTAAAATAATGCACAAAGGCAGTTCAAGTTGCATATGGTATGCATATCACCTATAGGAACTGTGACTAAGCTTGAGTGAAGGAAGTGGTACTATTCTCACATTTGCAGTTCATTCTCTAAATTTATGAGATGCAAGTATGACGCAGTAATTAACCTCCACTCCAGATGAGCAGGCACACTGAAATTCATTCACTGACAGTCCCTTAGAATCCGTTTCTGACTGGATAGAGACAAAAAAGAAGCAGAGATACATACACTTTATGTACAAAATATATAATGTTAAGCTAAATAATACATTATAATAAAGGCAAGTTGGATCTGGGTGCATCAAATTTTTTTGCTGTTTATTTTGCTGTCATAATAATAATTCTTATTTTTAAGCATTAAAGCATAACCCTGTTAATTGTCAGCTCTTGGCATATTTAACAGGTGTAAAATTGCAGTGCTGTAACAATTAATAAATGATTTAATAAAAGACTTATATACCCATGCCTTACTTTTTCTCCCACACATTCAACTTACTTACTGCAGAATTCAAGTGGGTTAAAAAGAAGTTACACATTTACCCACCCACACCCACACGCTAAATGTCAAGTGCACTGCTGTGACCAGTAAAAACATGGATGTATTCTTGACACAATTTTAACCTTATAAAAAAAAGACATCAAACTTTATTAACCAAACAGAAAAAAAAAACATTTTCCTGGTTAAAATGTATAGCCCTTTTAACAAAAAGCCTTAAGGGAAACCATACCAAACTCCACTAAGTATGCAACTAGTGTAGATGATCATACTCCGTATGTTTAAACTGTGGAATTTCAACATCAATTGCCACCTGACTGTACAGTTCATCTATTATAAAGAGAAAAAAAGAACTTAACTTTGAGCCTCAATAAGCAGTTAACAAACCAATTAAGATAAGGATTTGTTATCAAATAGATCTATATTTGATCATTGTTTTAAAAAAAGCGCCAATGTTTTGATTACATTTGCTTAATTAAAAAAAAAAAAGATGTTATTTAGCACACTATGTTATTCTCTTTCTAAAAATTTGTAATCAATATACATTAGTTGGATTTTCTATACATAGACGAATGCAAAAATGCATTAACAACTAGTGTACTTTATCAGGTGCACTGCACTAAGGGTAAATTCAAAAAGTAAACTCCACCACTAGATTGCTTTGATTGCTTGTGGAGTCTTCAGTATTATTTACTTCAGTTTTAAAATTATGAAGTAATTAGCACCTCCCGAAATTCTTACTTCAACATTTATGTATTTTTTTGATGGTTTGCTTTTCCAACTGAGTCTGAAGAATTCCTAAGAAGTTTTTTGTACTTTAAGCTCTGCTTCTCACTCCCACATCCATTCTCTTAAAAACATTAAGCTTTGTGCTTCAGCTATTAGAGGTTGAAAAGAGAGACACTCACACAAGGGGGAAAAACCCTCGTCACATCGGTTTCCATAGAAACAGATGGTCTGTCTTCCTGTTGCTGTGGGAACCATGCTCCCTGGGCGGTGAATACTCAGCGTCTTTGTAGAGCGACACTTAGAAATCCGGCATCTTAAGCACGTTGCCTCTGCCACATTTTGTTTTTAAAACAGCCTTGAGGTGGTCCAGCTACTTGTCAATGACATCTTAATAAGATAGAAGCATGTGCATGAGTTTATAACTAGACACTAAAGAATCTAAAATTACTTTGCTATTTTAACTATTCGGTATCATTTAGTTAACTCTGCTGGAGTCATGGCCAAAGCACTTCAGAAAACACTGTAGACAGACAAAAAAAAATGCAAAAATTTTCTGAGAAGTAATTCTTACATAGAAGTAGCTGATGTACTATTTTAGAAAAAACAAGCTTAAAAGTGTGCCCAAAGGTTTTGGACGAGGGGTCAGCCTCAACACATTTTCTGTTTGTTCCCTTGTTCTCTGTATATATGCATCATGCTTAGAAAAAACTGTGATGCGTGGGCAGAAAATTGAAGGGTGGTGTAAAACAGTGGCAAGTAAACAGACAAAGAAAAGCCCAGTAATTGCAATAAGTAGATTATTATTTAGAAAGAAGAAAAAAAAATCAAATACATTTTTTAATTCATTTTTACACTGCTGGTAAGGTAATCACTTTATTAGGTTTAACTCTTCAGCTGCATGTTAATGCTAATATCTCATCAGCCAATCATAGGGCAATATGATCTGCTATAGTGCAAACAGAGCATTAGAATGAAAGAAGAGAAAAGTGATTTGGGTTACTTATAATGTAATATAGCTGTGAGTGCTAGATAGGCTGGTCCGTGATTGTTTTCAAAACTGATCTAATGGTTTTCATATTCATAACCATTTCTAGCATTTAACATGTTGACCACTCTCTGCTAAAACATCCAATGAATGGCACTTCTGATGAATGAGACAAGAGTGGTTGGGCTGATATAAAAGTAACAGTAACTCAAACACATAACCAGGGTATGCATAGGAACATCTCTGAACAAATAACATGTTAAAAATTTTAAAGCAAATGGGCTACAGCAATAGAACAGTAAGTTTTTAACTGTGCTCAAATGGCCTCCATAGACACACAATACTGAGATTATTTGTGTGTCAGAACACAGTTTTAAAAATGTGTTTCAGCCTTAGTACCCCTCCCCTCTCCAAAATTCAGAGCCCAACAAACCAAAAGGTTGGAATTTAATAGGAAAGGCTAAGCAGAGCATGTCATAAAGATGTCCTCAACAGGTCTGTGTGGGCGAATTTAGATGCTTTAATTCATGCCTTCTATTTTCCCAGCACTCCTTTTAGAGACCTTATTCTAAACTCTATCAAAGTCAGAATCAAAGTTTCCAACGTGCTTTTAAGGAGATGTGCATCAAAAAGGTTACATGTTTCTAAAGTAGGGTGCTTTTCAAGTTTATTCTTGCCACAAAAATGAAAATTAATTCAAAACTGAATTCAAAACAAGAATGCAAAATAGTTGATGGTACAGTGCACTGTTTACATTTTGTTTAATTAATGTTAACAGTAATGTTTTAAATTATGGTATCTATCTTTTTAATAAGGACATAATAAGTATGTTACAATATTTAAAACAATACAGCTGAGGAAAAAATGAATGATTTATGTCACTTAGCATTTAGCTTTGAGGTATGTGTCCTTACTTTCATTCACCTTTTACTGAAATTCTTGAAAGAAGACTGGAGCCAGAAAATGTGAACTGAGGTTACATTCTATTATTTTAATGTCAGCTACCTCCACCTTTTCAGCTTGACTCCTTTTTTATTATTAGCCCCTTTGGTGTGAGACTACAAGGTGCAAAGAAAAAGGACTGAAGCATTTGAGGCTATGCTGTCTTTCATACTATGACTGTACACGGCTGACTGCCATGCAATATTAGTTTATTTTATTTGCATGCAATTTGTTTTAAATTCAAGCATGGTTGGTTACATTGCAGATATTTTGAGCCATACTTTGTCTAATTTGTTATTTTTATCAAACATTTTTTAAGTTCAAATATAATACAAGGCAAAATATTCTGCTGCTGGAATGAAAAAGACCGGCCTGTAGGATTCACTTGTAAACCTTTGCTTCAAAGGAGTACAACCTCCTACTACCTTGAGGCCTTGGAACATGTTTAGAGAAAATGTTTTTAAGTATGGCCTACTTTCATTTAAAAATGTATGGGGATGCATAAAAAGTGGAAAGTCGGTAGCTTTATTAAAAATATAACCATTTCTGTCATGGTTCACAGGCGGTTACTGGATGTAGTGTGCTGGATTTTATGTCCAGAGTTCTTTTTTATGGGGAATTTGCAGGTTCTTCCCCCCATTTATGCAGGTTTTCACAGTCCAAAGACATTAAGGAAAGGTGAATTAGAGACAATACTTTGTTCCCAGGTTTGATGAACGTTTTTAAGTATATTTATGTCTGCCCTGTAATGGACTGGCAACCTGTCTTTTACCTCTGGGTTAGACACATACCAATAAGAAAATGAATAATTCAGCAAATAATAAATGGTTTGTGTTTATTAAACTTTAAAAATGTTATTGCATTTTAAAATTATGCTAGTTATAACTAAGATTTAGAAAATACTTTTTTAAAAAACAAGATATAAACACTAAATAATGATATTGCAAAAATCTAGAAGCATTAAAATATATTTCAAAAATCTAAAGCATATTGATTACATTTGCATTTACCCGAATAGATTTAATATCCAGTTGACAATTAATTATTCAGTTATCACAAATTTTCCTAAATTAACGTAGGGACATTATCTTAAAGTTGTAAACTTTGGCTTGTAACCCCCCCTCTCCAACCAGCTGTGATTGTTGATTTAAAGTGTTCAAATTAAGCCTGTACTTTGTGAGTAAAATTTGCATTTTAGATTATAAATCTTGGTAAGTTTACTCAGACACTGTTGTGCCCAATCATGGTGTTCTTTGTTTGTTATACAGGCTGGTAACCTTCAGTTAACTATCAACTTTCATTACAGCATTGAAACAAGAGAACCAGTTCTAGCTAAAATTGCATGAAATCAACACCATTTTTCAACTAAATGGTTTTTGTTTGATTATTATTTAATTTTTCCTTCAGGTTTATACTTTATTTTTTATCAGTATGGTATTATTAGTAGCATTATTATAACAAATTACAGAAGAGGACAATACATTTTAAAAGCATTGTAATTAGTCATTTAGTCATAACGTGTTATAAAAAAACTTTTTTGATATTTATGCCAATCTAGTTTCAAGTGTGTTTTGTCTGTGTTTTTTTTGCTGAGACAGAAAGCCTGTAAAGGGCAAATGTTGATGAATATGGTTTGTGAGCAGCTGAACCTGCTGGAGAAGGACTACTTTGGCCTGACCTTCTGTGATTCTGACAGCCAAAAGGTTGGAGTTCATACACTATTGTAAAATGCTAGAATGCTGACATTGCAAAATATATTTATTTTCAGATAAATAAAATATTTCTTCTGTACATTGATTTCTACCAGTGGAGATTAGTAGTTTTAGATTTAGCTAAATTTCTTAAAACACTTAAATAGACACATGCACTGTATATTTATCAGTTATACTGTACAAGGGGTCCTGGCATAGACAATTCAAATGAACTTACATTGGTTTAAATGCCACATTACAACACTTCTTTGTTTTGACACTTTTGTAGATTACAGTTCTGTCTCTTTTACTGTGTAATGGTTTAACTAATTTCAGCTTATGTACTTTCTCCTAAGAAATCTGAGTATTCCTTACCAACCATGCTCAGGTTTGAGTTTATTTATTTATATAGTGCTTTTCACAATAGAGCCTCAAGCATCGAAACACTTAATTATGCCAGTGATAATATCTATTTATTATTTATATGTATGTTTATTATTTCTATGCTACAGTGATAATAAAAGGAAATATATAAAGCATTTTAGTTAGCCTAGTTTAATGTCCAGCTGGACTGTGAATAGTACCATATATGGAGTTTAGGGTTTACTAGTTATTTAGCTTCTCTGTAAACAGCTTGTGCTACAAATCTGTTTTTTTGTCGGTGTGGGCTTTTAGTCAGAAATTCTAAATTTGTTAAAAAAAAAATCCTTTATCTGCTGTATTTTTGATCAGCTGTACTATGCTGTACTATGTAAAGACCTTAGTGCTCTGCAGAACAAGTTGCTTGATTTAGTAATCTGTCTTTATGGCTTTCAAACATTCATTCATTCATTCATTCATTATCTCCCGCTTATCCTCTATTAGGGTCGCGGTGGGGTTCCCCATGCCCATCCAGGGGAGAACGTCTCGGGCGCTGGACAGATAGACCCAGGACAGGGCGCCAATCCATCGCTGGGCACACACTCACTCACATACTCTAAATTGGGCAATTTTGAGAATTCAATTAACTTGATCCATGTTTTTGGACTGTGGGAGGAAACCGGAGAACCCGGAGGAAACCCACGCAGACACGGGGAGAACATGGAAACTCCACCCAGATGGGGATTCGAACCGGAAATCCCTAGTGCTGAGAGGCAAATGTGCTAACCACTAAGCCACCGTGCCAACTGGCTTTCAAACAAAGAAAGCTAATTTCTGTCTTTCACCCAAAAACAACTTGACTTTGAATTTTAGTAAATCACAAAATTATACTAGGACAAAACAGTAAGAATAATGTATATTATAAATTATATCTAAGAATTAGGTAGCACTAGATAAAGGTTTTGGATAAAAGAGAAACCAACAGAACATTAAAACTGGTAATAGTCTGGATGGTTACTGGCATATAGATTGCTAAACTAGGCAGAAAGAAAAAAGCCTTCACCCTTGCTGACTGCATTGTGCAGATTTTCTCCCCTAGAGCCTTGACCTTTAAATGCGACTTTGTTGTCCCCTGAATTCAAGTGTTCCATTATGTGCCAGGTTCAAGGCTGGACCACATATACAGTTGTTGCTAATTGTTAAATGTGCCTAAGGCTTAAGATTTTTCATTTCAGTTTTAAAGTGACTTTACAGTGGCAAGTAAAATATATAAGTGTGCATAAGTTAATATAATTATAGTGGATTCATAATTGGTGGCACCCACCAAGAAGAATGTCTGGATAAAAATAATGTGTTTTTCTCTGTTATTTAGTATTTGTGTAAGCATTCCACCTGAGCTTGTTGAACATCGTATCTAGTTCCTTAATGCCCATTTTCTCAAACCACGTGCTTATGGAACTTGCTTTATGCACATATGAAAAAAATAGGGTCTTCTTCAGACTTCCAACACAACACATGAAACAAAATAAAATGTAGTGCTAAAACAGCTAACAGTAAAAGCTACAATGGAGTGGAACTGGTACTATCTTTGTAGTGGTCGTCTAAGGATGTAGTTCACACTACATGTTTACTGAGACTCCATTAGCTGTACCAAGTTTACCCAGGGGGACTTTATCTAAAAAAGGAATAGACAGGCCGTTTTTTTTTAAATTAAAAAAAAAAAAAAAAAAAAAAAAAAAAACACGTTGCACTGATCAGATTAGCCATTCCCTTGAGTCAGTCTGGGGCCTTACAGGCTGTGCAAGCTTTCAGTCACTTAGTTGATATTCAAAGCAAGATTTTCTCTGGTGTGCATGAACCTCTCTGCCCCAATGTATTTCCCCAGACAGAAATAGACGGTTCTGATGTGATCACTGAAAAGCAAGAACACACTTACTAACCTGGAATCGAAGCTCATGATGTCCAGCCCATTCTGACACCATAAGCTCTAAAAGACAAATAAAATTGCAAATTAGATTTTGGCACATAGATAATTATATTATCTAATTAAGTCATAAATTAATGTATGATATGGACTATCCCCATTGCTTTTATAAATAAATCTGCTTAAATTATATAAATAATCGTCCTATCTAAAAAAAAAAAAAAAATCTGGTTGCGAACATCATTCTGAATAGTCTCTGGTTCTATGAGTTTATCTTCGGGCATGTTTACTCATCTCCAGACAAATCAAATTTTTGATAGATGGATAAGGGTCACAGATGGGTAATAGGCAGTAAATTGCAATCACAGCATAACAGTTTCAGAAGGCAATTGAGAGCATTTTCAGCATGACATCACCAATTTCCATCTGGCCTGGCTTGATTTTTTACTGCATTGTCCAGCTTTTTGTCCCTATGGTAACAGTATAGGAGTCTGAATGGTTTGAGAGTTTTAAACTTTTTGCAAACATAAGCATACTCACAATCTGGTTTGTTTTTATTTATTTTTGTGAGACTTCCGTTCAAATTAAAAATTTTGTATCAAATACAAATGTGGGCGGCACGGTGGCTTAGTGGTTAGCACATTCGCCTCTCAGCGCTAGGGATTCCTGGTTCGAATCCCCATCTGGGTGGAGTTTCCATGTTCTCCCCGTGTCTGTGTGGGTTTCCTCCGGGTTCTCCGGTTTCCTCCCACAGTCCAAAAACATGGATCAAGTTAATTGAATTCTCAAAAATTGGCCCATACAGAGTGTGTGTGTGTGAGTGAGTGTGTTCCCAGCGATGGATTGGCGCCCTGTCCTGGGTCTATCTGCCCAGCGCCCGAGACGTTCTCCCTTGGATGGGCATGGGGAACCCCACCGCGACCCTAATAGAGGATAAGCGGGAGATAATGAAATACAAATGTTAAGGTGCAGAAATGTCATGTCTGTTTTACACAAGGCTTTAACCTTCTATATTTTATTCATAAAAGGTACATATTCAACCATCCGCATCACTGCACAGGCAATTTTCAAAGTGTTTTACTATATAAAAACTTTTCAAAGTAGCAAGTGAAGCTGACAGTGTGAAGTAAAAACTTGGGCATATTGAGGTTCCTAACATTAAAGAACAAACCTTAAGAGGCCCCATGTCTCAATGGTAACCCATTTTTTTAAAGCATTCTGGTGGAAAGCATTAAACTGGAATACCATATCACAGCTCAAAAGAATCTCATGTATAGTTATAAAGGTTATTATGATAAAGCAAAAGACAAAAATATCGTCACAGTACAACATGATACTCAGCACCGCTGACATAACGGCATAAAAATATAATACCAGGGAACAAGCAAAAAATACAGAGCTAGTAGGACTCTGTGGGATGTCAGCATTTCACCACAACAAGCAATGTGAAATGATTAAATTTCCTTTTTCCTACATATTTGGAAAAATAACTTCACTGAAGCTTACTGACAATAGTGCAGTGGCTTAATGGAGCTTATCCTCTCTATTTATTTTTTGACTTGACAGATCAGGAGATTCATTTTATAAGTCTCACAGAATGTGCTTTGTGTCACTTAATTCTTCTGTGATGCACAAACCTCATGTTGTGAATCACAGCATTCATTTTTTTGTGATGAAACTAGCTTGGAAAGACAGTATCAGGTGAAAGAAAAGAGTCTGTTGTTCCTTTTGACTACACTTTGGTATGGTACAGCTTTACTGCCTAACAAATAGCATTTGTGGGCCTTTGGATATTTTTACAATGATATAAGACTTTTCACAATATAATTAGATCTGCAATTTCTCTCTCAAACAGAAAGCTTTGCTGTTTTGTCAGTGAGTGACAGGATAATCAATTTAGACTTTTTTTTATAAAACATCTAATGTGATGTGTAATATTGGTGGATAGGTTTTGTTTCAGCCCTGTCAAAACCATTAGAACTCATTAGAAAAGCATTATATATGACATACTGTATAATGATGAGTAATTCACTTCAGAAAACAGAAATTTGTAAAAAATAAAAGTATATATTTATAGGTACACACACACACACACACACACACACACACACACACACTATTAGTCCTATGTTCCTTGTGCTGGTCCTAGAGGAATGTCAGTTTAATCCAGTGTATACTTTTGTGTGAAGAATCTGATTAAATTCTATTGGACTGATGTACCCTTACATACTTGTGTCTTTTGTGATAGTAGTATTATATAAAACCATTGTTTGTTTTCATCATTTTATTTTTGTAAGGGTTATCAGCTGTTTTATTGAATAAGCCTAACATGAAGGATAAAAAGCTTTCTGGCCCCTGCTTGGCTGTAATGTATGTGGTTATAATAATACATGTTATATGAACTTATAAAGCAGATAAAGTAATAAAGGTAGGTGGGTATGCTGGGAAAAATGCTGACTGCTTCTAGGCACAAAAAGAAAAAGGTGTGCTATGCTATTAGGGTATAATATGCAACAGAGTTCTGCCAGCAATACAAAGAGTCATCCCTTGTTTTGTTGCTACTATCATATGAAGAACAAACAGCTCACAGCTAAAATGTGAACTGCTCATAAAGCTGCAGTTCGAGACATGATGAAAGAGTAGTTTGCTTTTACTTTGATATATTGTTTTTGATACAGCCCAAGGATCTCACAACAGTTTTGTCTTCTTTGTTCTCTTAGAACTGGCTGGATCCCTCAAAAGAGATCAAAAAACAAATTCGAGGTAAGTGTAGGTTGGTTGGTTTTTTCTGCGATATTTTAAATACATTATATTTTATGTTAATTATTATGTATTATAGTGCATCACACAGTGGATTGTGTTTTTGTTTTAAAAAAAAACTTCCTTTTGCTTCCTGCTTTATTTATAGTAACACTAAAGAATGCTAATAAATAAAAAAAAGAAAGAAACTTGTGTATAATCTTAAATGGTTTCCTGAAATTACAGTTTACTTAATTAAATAAACTGCAGTTCTACAATTAGCATTTCAACAGGTATCAGGTGAGGTTATTAAGATGAATAATAATAAACGTACATACTTTAAAATTTTTCGCAAGCAAGAATGGGTTGCGGTTTACCAGTTTGTCAAATCTTTTAGCGAGACAATATTTCTCCATGCAAGATTATAACTATAGTTTATATTATTATCAAAAAATAATCTTGGGAAATCATAGTGCATAAAGACGAAGGGAAAACAGGCAGTATTGTCTGAGAAACCTCAAGCTCTGGGTACGTTACAAAAATCGTATTAAAAACTCACCAGCGAGGTCAATGTCGTTCATGGACAAAAACTACAAAACCACATTTTTAAATCAACACATCAGATTGTTTTCTGGCAAAAAGTTTAGATTATACATTCCAAAGATAAAAAATGCCATCCAGACTGTGAACAGTGTGGAGAGAGAGAAAAAAAAGAGACACGGAAAAATAGCATCAGCGATGCCATGGTGGATGCATCGGTGCTCAAGGCATGGTAATCTGCATGTATGTGAAGATACCGTCGATGTGAAGGAATATTGGTATTTCAGAGGCATATCCTGCCATCAAGATGCTGTCATTTTACAGGAACTCAATGTCCGTTACAGCAGCACAATGCCAGACTTCATTGTGCATTAGAAACAACATGGCTTAACTGGCCTGCAGCCTATTAAAATGTATGTCATATCTTGTGGTAGACAGTGATGTTCACGGTCAGTTGCACAGCTGAATCCTTTTATGCAGCATAAAGTGTATTTGTATAACTTCAAGTATTTTTCTTTTATTCTCAAACAACTAAAAACAATAATAAAGCTAAAATAATGTGACCCAGTGGTAAACATGCATCTATCTTAACCTTGTTTTTAGTGTTAAAGGAATTGATTTGCTTTCTTTTAAACTTATAGAATAAAATTTATCATTGAAAATACTGAAATGCTTATCTTTGCCCTTTTTACTGTTAAATTAAGGTAAATTAGCAAATCACAGATTTTTCTTTATTTTATTTTCAGAAGGTTAAGATTCCGTTTGCCTGCAGCGATCCTCCAAAAGCATAACAAATGATCATAAATGACTACGTGCCATTATCAGCCAATCATATAATATACTTACTTTTTTATTTGGTAAATAAATGAATTTCATACATTTATTTGAGTTTTGCAACTTTAGTAAGTACAAATATGCTTATAAAACAAACATACTTATTGCAACCTCAGTAAGTTATTCTGGACAGTATAATTGATTTGTCTTTTTCCAGGCTCAGATTTAAAAGGCATGCATCAACCCTTATCCATTGTGTTTATGTCTGTTCATAGTAGGCCCCTGGCACTTTTCATTTGCTGTCAAGTTCTATCCTCCTGATCCCGCTCAGCTGATAGAGGACATCACCCGGTGAGATTAATGTGTTACATCTCCACATTCGCACATACAGACAGATGTGCTGCCATTTCTTATTTCTTTACAGTAAGAAAAACAATAACAGAATCTAGTTATGAATTTTACAAGGCCAAAATTAAATAGACATACTGTAAACGCGTGGGTACAACTTTTGAAGCTACGCTGTCCGAGTATAGATATAAGAGCAGCAACTGATTCCAGCAAGAGCTTTCGAGCTGCCAAGTAATATCTCTCAGCACTTCCAATTTGCCACTGTTTGGCCCTTATACAAAATTGGGCCCTTTAACCTTGACTTGTTTGGACTGTTAATTTAATTACCCGTGCAGATTTTGTTCTATAAGAGTGTCTGTTTATATGTTGTAAATAAAATTGGTGCAGAAGTGTTTAGATTTCTGAAAAACAATTTACGTCTGTGCGATATTTGGAATGACTTTTCCCTGCATGACCATAATGCATGTACTAATATTACTATACACAACATCAAGATTAATGTGGCATAATTCATCTGAATACAAAGCATTCTTTGGATGGATGAGTTACACTTTTTATCATATTGTTAGACACTTGTATTCACCAAATGAGAAGAGAATGCTACCTATTTAATGCCTATAGAAATTTTGATGGTGGCAGACTAATGGTCTGTAGCTGTACTTGATAGTTTGAGCTAGTTTTTATTTTCGTATGAAGTAGAAAATGTTTTCCATATTTCATTTCATTCCATATTTTCCATATTTCATATAAACACCATTCCTAATATTTGTTAATATTTGATGTGCTTGTGTGTGTGTGTGGATAGGTATTATCTGTGTCTCCAGCTGAGGGAGGATATTCTGTCAGGGCGCTTACCATGCTCGTTCGTCACACATGCTTTGTTGGGCTCATATGTCGTCCAAGCTGAACTGGGTGACTTTGATCCAGATGAGCATGGCCTTGACTATGTCAGCGACTTCCGGTTTGCTCCCAACCAGACACGAGAACTAGAAGAGAGAGTGATTGAGCTACACCGTACCTACAGGCAAGAAAGTGCATGTTCATCAACATAATAATCATTACACACAGTAGTGTATTGCTGTCTGTTGGAGGCATTGGTTGTGTGCAATTATGATGATTCTTATGATTTACAAAAACATGAAAAGAGTAATTGTCCTAATTATTCAGAATTTAAAACACACACATACATATATACACACACATACATATATACACACATATATACATACATACACACACACACAGTGTTGTTTTTGACTTTCCAACTATTGTTCTATTATAACACAGCAACTAACTCTTTGAGGTTCATTAAATTTTACATTACACATGTTCACTTTCAGGAGGAAACACTATGAAATAAATAAAGAACGAGAAGTCAACATAGTCGGATGCCAAAATTATTCATTATGTTCACCTGTCTTTTTTGTTAACTTTGCATAAATAGGCTCTTTTATTGTTATTGTTTCAAACTATTTTGCACATAAACAAGCACATGGCAACATAACCTTATTTATTTTACTTACATGGTGACGACAAGTACTACAGGAATCCAAATAACTTTGCATTTCGATTAATTTTCTTAATTTCTTCCATTTCTGGGCACCTACCTTTGCTTCTTCACAAAAGCTCTGCATGCTGTCTCAGTTTGAGTGATTTGAGAAACCATAAATGATGCAATCCAATTTAACTGCATGTAATAGAGCTTCCTATGTAGAAAATCACTACCTATACACCACCTGCAGTGAGGTGATGTCATTTGTGAACAATATCTACTCGCTAACTTTATTTCTTTGTTCTTCTAATTCTGAAACTATATTCAGTAAATTATTTTTTTTTTTCAAATACTTTAAAAGTTAGCTTTAATAAGCACATCATGTAAGCATGGGTTAAATATATTTAATATTGTTTTACAGTTTTCAAATTTGACCATTTAAAACAATGCAAAAAATAACGAAATCGCTTAAATATTTTAGAAAAGACAATTGTGTATCTCTGCAAGTCACCTTATTTATTTGTTTGGTAATTAGATCAATGAATGTGAATTTAAAGAGGTTAAAATAATGATGACTTATGTTTACTGTTAATCTTTCGCTTTGATTCAGGGGCATGAGTCCTGCAGAAGCAGAGATTAATTTTCTGGAAAATGCCAAAAAACTATCAATGTATGGAGTTGACCTACACCATGCCAAGGTACAGCTCCACAGCTACCAAACATTTTATTTATCTATAATTTATAAGTGCAATAGGAGGTTATAAGTGGGATTTTTAAATAATCTTGATGCAACTTGTAGCCTGCATCTTTTAGATGGCTAAACATAAAAGAAGAAAATAATTTTGCATTAATTAGACCTGGAACCAAAAACATTCCTTATAAATAATGCTTAAGTAAGTAATTTTAACATGTACAGTGGTGGGTAAAAGTATTATGATGCATTTATCACAAACCATTACATTTCATTATTTTGTGGATTTTGTTTATCCAAAGTGATTTACAAGAATCACAACTTGAATGCTGGGGGCAAAGCAAAGGGTCACTCATGACACCCCTGGAGCAAAGAAGCCCAAATTGGCTCTTGTCTCTTGTCTCTTTTATAGTCAAAATCTCGTTTAGAATTTTTTTTAGAGTTTCTTTTAAGAATATGATGAAGCTTTAGGTCAAATTTATGTAGAAAAAAAAAACATTAGCAAATTAGTTATTAAATAAATAAAATAAATTTTCATTTTGTGGACACGGCGATGTAGTGGTAAACACATCCACTTCCAAGCACTAAGGATCCAGGTACAAATCATAATCTACATGTTCTACCCATGTCCACATGGGTTTTTCTAGTTTCCTTCCACAGTCCAAAATCATGGATTTAAGGTAAATTGGCTGCTCTAAATTGACATTAAATATAAATTAGATCAGCACCCTGTCCTGGGTGTATCTGCTCAGTGCCATAACCCCCCCCCCACACACACACACCCAATGACCCTAGTAGAGGATTAAACGGACAAAATAATGATGAGAAATTTGTTTTGTAAACTAAATTTACTGATACACAGAAAAATTGCCTGCAGCAATTGACATGTCTGGAAGTCTTTGGTTTAAACGCCTATTAGCTGATGTTTAGACTCTGCGAACAAGTCTGTTAAAAATTTAAATACTTAATATTCATTTTTGTTTTGAATGTGTGTGAATCTTTGTGTATTTTTGTTTGTTGTAGGATTCTGAAGGCATTGACATAATGCTAGGTGTGTGCGCAAGTGGTCTTTTAATCTACAGAGACCGTTTGCGTATAAATCGATTTGCCTGGCCCAAAATCCTTAAAATCTCCTACAAAAGAAGCAACTTTTACATCAAAATCCGCCCTGGAGAGGTAGAGAAAAAGGTCTTTTCATTTTTTTCCTAAGGTTTTCTTCCTATTTGAAAATCAGTGTTCAAATGATCTGTTTGTAGAAGTTATTGCTCTTAGAACTAAACACTACATAATGAATTCTTAAATAACTTAACCACATATTTCTCTATGTATTTATATAATCTAAATAAATTAGTATTCTATCAACAGGTGTTTTTTGCATCTTAAGTGTCTTTACTACAAACCCAATTTAAGGAAAAGAAAGACTCTTAAAGACCCATAAAGAACTGGTCCTGTGCCTTTATCCTTAATTAGGATGAAAAAGAATTACAAAAAACGTGGGAGACTGTTTTTATAAAACATTTATAAGAAGCTATGTTGAATTTATAAGGAAGTAATTTTTAATGTACTAAAAATGTGGCAGCGTAACTGCAAGCCCTGGAAATGGCGCTCATAGTGTCCTACCAGACACCGTGCAATATTTACATGAACACCGATTTGATTGATTCATTTTGCATGATCTGCTATTTTCAACACCCCCTTGTTCATTTATTTGAGAAGTGTATAAATTTTACATCTGCATATTTTCTGATTATTTGTTGACAAACAGCACTTAAACTCTCAATTCCCTAAACATGGAAATGCCACTTGCTCTCTTATTCTATTTTTATTATTCTTTGATTAATTTTAAACCTAATTTTTGTTATGTTGCATTTAGCAGATTAAAATGCACCTTAAAATAGACAAAGCTGTACAATGAAGCATGTTCCTTGTTGCACCACCTCTACCACTTTACTTGTAGTAACACTGTCCATTTCATTAATTTCCACTCATGCACAAAATCACGCCCTTGCACTTCTAGTATGAACAATTTGAGAGCACCATTGGCTTCAAGCTGCCTAACCACCGAGCCTCCAAGCGCTTGTGGAAGGTCTGCATTGAACACCATACCTTTTTCAGGTAGGGTCACACTGTTCACCTTCCAACCCAAAAGTCTGCATGATTCTTTTTGCAGTTTTCAATGGAATTGCTATTTGGTGTATAAGCAAACGTTGAAATTCTGACTTGTGTTGATAAAGATGTTGTGGACTGACTGGCTTTTAGGTTGGTTTCTCCTGAACCCCCACCCAAGGGATTTTTGGTGATTGGCTCAAAGTTTCGCTATAGTGGGCGAACCCAAGCACAGACGCGCCAGGCTAGTGCATTGATTGACAGGCCAGCTCCCCAGTTTGAGCGATCGATAAGCCGGAGGTACTTAATCTCACGCAGTCTAGATGGAGGTATGTTTGATTTGTTAATTGCACAGTAGCTCATTGCTGGGAACACAAATTTGTTAAATACCATTTTGTTAAATATTAGGGTTGTCATGGTTTTAATGATAAATATGTGGTCAAAATAGTATAAAATAAAATAACAGTTTCTAAAAAAAAAAAAACCTGAGTAAGATGACGTATTTGCTTCTAGCCTCAGCTTTAGGAGATACAATGGACAGACTTTCTGAGCACACCTCCAGTGAACCTGTAGCCAGTCTGTCTAGAGATGATCTGAACCAAGACTATTTGGAGTCCAGCCAGGAACACGATTTTGACTCAGAACTGTCCCAAATAACAGCCAAGAGATCAGAGAGGGATGCAACTCCTTCAAAGACTATGGAATTAAAGGTACAGTAAAGCTATTAGTTGATTTACATCCACGAAGACGACTTAACTTATAAGTTCTCATTATACAATATGTCAAAATATAAGCTAAAATATACTAGTTATTCCTGGTTTTTACTATCAATATATATAGTTTCTAATAAGAAGTACTTGGTGAGTAAACATTTTTTGAAGAGTCTAAACCATATTTTGCTTACCCTGCTTATCTCTGGCTTTGCATTTTTTCACCAATGACAATATGATCTTTGACAATATGAGAGTTTTAAAACTTTTCTGCCTTATTCCCTCTCCTTCATGATGCTCTGAATTAAATAAGTTCCTATTGCTGATTCTTCACCAGACAGTGATCTACAGCATGGTACAGTTAATAATCCATATATACTTAAGACCTAGTGGTCCATCTCCATTTTTAAAGTCAAAATGTCATTAGATTTGAGCTTGTTTTATTGATCATTGATTAACAATTAAAATATATAAGATGTTTAAATTAAGAAAGCATTAATAAGTGAAAATTATGTAATAAACATTCACACAATAAAAGCAACTGCATCAATTTTGTCACCAGCTGCTTGTCACATTTTGCTTGATTACAACGTGTAAGTTACAACGTAGTAACAGAAAAGTCACTTGGAAATAAAAACAAATCTCAAAATGTAATTATGTGACTGTGACAGATTAATGACTGCACTGTGCTGTTTTCTTGTCTAAGGTATGATTGCAGTAGTTTTTAAGGATTTCTCTGTCGCTCCTTGTTTTTGGTTATAACTTCCACATATTTGCTCAGTATACTTCCCTGCACCCCACCATAAGTTTAACTAATTTTAAAAACCTTTCCCTGCTTCATACTAATTGCTTTTTCCTGTGATTCTCTCTCTGGCAGAGCGAGGAGCCAGGCTCCCCTCTAGACTCTAAGGCAGAGGTATTTTATAGTGTTTGCCATCCGTCTGTCTGTCTAAGTATTTGTTGGTTTTATCACAACAGCATGATTGTAGTTTGTAAAAACAGTGAGATATTTATTAAGCCATTTGACAGAACAGAATTTGTGTGTAGAGTTTTATGCAAATGTTGAGACACCTCTGAAAAGACATTATTTAAAATGGTAATGATTTTAAATGTCAATGCATACAAAAGAAAACAAGTTACACCCGTGATGTTACATTTTGGTGAATACTACAAACTTTAATTTTTCAGAAAAAAAATACACTTTTTGGGACACTTTTAAAATATGCAAATAATCTTTTTGTGCTTGTTTTTTAAATATTGGTGGATATTATTTTTATATATAAATGACTATCTATGTCACTAAACTATGTCTGTGTGACAATGCTAAATGTAAAACTTTCAGACCAGTGTTAATACAAGTTTTTTTTTTATTGTCCTGAAAATGCATAGACAAAATTTATTCAAATCAGCATACCCGATTCATTTCGAACAGTAGAAAAGCATGTGTTTGTGGTACCTTAGTCGTTAGGGGGTTGGGCAATCAATTCAAAAGATGGGGTCATCAAGCCCAGAGTCCACCAAAAATGGCCAGTGAAGGCCCCTAGACCAGACCCATAAACTTCATTGCCCCAAAGGCGCTGTTCTCTGATCCCAACCATCAAGTCTGCAACATGATACATAATGTAATAATAGATGTTAAACATGGACAAAATGCTTTTCAATATATAATATATGGTAGGAATAGGAATATATAGTATTAAAACAAGTTTTAAAATTGCAGTCTGTAAATGTAATGTAATGTAATGTAATTTTAATGTAATGTTACTATATTTTGTTCTTAATTCTTAATTTTAAAATGACTTTATTTCAGTATCATTGAGTTTAATGTAGACACACATTAGAAGTACTTGTGTATTACATGTACATCATAAACAATGCAAAAATAAGATTTAAAATCCACAAAATGTGTTACTTGAACAGGGGGCCCAGACATTTGCTTAAAACTGTACATGACTTGTCTGTTTTTTTGCTATTTAAATCAGTGCATGTGTGTGTAGTCAAGTTGGGGTGTTTATAAATCCGTTTATAGTTGTAAAATCATATTATGCCTTAATTTCCACTGTATTTATTGGCAGTAGATTAGACAGTTACATTTATTAAGTAGCATGATAAAGAGTGTTGTGTGCCGTAATAAATGTTAAGATTTTGACAAAATGGGTTGGTTCAAATAGTGTAGTTTGTTTTGAAAATAATGCTAATTCATTCAGATGATTGTTGTATTAATTTAGTGGAGCCAAATCAAGTTATGCAGACATAGCCTTTATTAAGTTGCTTACTTGTTTGTTAAAAGATTAAAATCAACACATAGCTCCATCATTGATGCAAATGCGAATTATAGTTTATATGCTGGTCACTGGTGATATGATATAGTGTCTTGAGCCTATGCTGACTGATTTTTAAAAAAGTAGCATTAGGGTGAAGGCATTGTAAACATTTTACATGCTTTTCAATTCCATGGCTGAGTTTAAGTGTGTTTAAGGTTTGCTTTGTCTGTTTGGCTGCCTGCCTTCATTCCCAAAATTGTTTCCCCTCTACCTCTTCCCTGCTGTGCCTTGTTCTGCCTCGCCTTTCACCATGTCTCACACCCTCATCCCTTTTCCCAGTTGGACCAGGACTTGGCCCCTCGTCCTAAACAGGAGGTACTATTTCTGCCACATCCACTGCTTGAGCTGTACTGTCTGATAAGGTTTTTTCCTTTTTACCTAGTAATGAAGTATTTTCTCTTAACCTATCTTTCAGTACAGGTTCTGGAAACTTGGCCATTAAATGCATGTGTTATATGTACATATGTATGGTGTTGATTTTAAAAGCTTGAATGTTGCATTGCAATAAACTTCACTTCACGGGTCAGAATTAGCCTCAAAAAATGTATTTATTGGCAGTGGTCAGGGAATCTGGGGTTTGAGGTCATAGAGGTATTGGCTCCAGTTTTAAACATATTCTGAATGGCAAAGAAGGTATGACTTCTTATGTATTAAACAAGGACTTAATATTCAATTAGTTACATACATATTCTGCCCCATCTATGTTGAGCATGGCCCCTGATTAAAAAAAATATTAGAGCTACCCTTTGCAGCACTTAGTTTGTAAATTAAGATTAGCACAGTTAAAACTTTAACACATTTTAGAGCCTACTACCAGTGGCTCAAACAAGTACAGCTTTTCACACCAATGTCAGTGCCCAAAATGCTATTAAGGTTTATGCTCATGCATCAATCTGACGGTCATGCACATTAAACTGTGATAGTTAATGTTTACTTTTGGCCATAAATCCAATCTTTTTAAAGCATAAGTTTAATAAAAAAAATTGAAAATAACCTGAAGGTTATGGCAGAGAAATCTGTAGTTTGAATAAAGTCTGTTCCTGTATTACTTTAGATTTGTAATATTCATGCAGATTAGTGCAGGTATTCTAGTCAAAGCAAAAAACTAAAATTCGGCTTTATTTTTCCCAGTCTATAACGGCACATAATTTTACACAGTTTTCTTTCTTAATGGGTTTATTTGTAGCAGTTCTTGGATAAACCAGAAGATGTGCTTCAGAAACATCAGGCAAGTATCAACGAATTGAAGAGAGCATTAAAGGAACCGAACAGCAAGCTTGTTCACCGAGAGAAACGCCTATCAGCAGCCTCATCTGGAAGCACCCCAGAGAAAAAAAATGTGAGTAAGATTTTCTATATTTGTGTGAAGTAAGTTACTAATCATTTACAGTTTATGTTTAAAATTATAAAAATATACAATTATGCAAAATTCTCAGTTACTGTTTAAACAAAATGCAGAAAAATAGAACTTTAAACAGATTCTAAAGAGTATTATTTTTATTATTTTATTAGTTTTGGAAAGTGTTTTTCTCATTTTCTCCTGATTTTCTCATATCCAATCTCATGCATTAGCACTTTCACCACTTCTGTCAAATCAGAAAAAGCTGTAGAATGTGCAGGGAAAAGATGCCCTTCAGCACTCCATATTCTCCCCTACCCCCAGTGATAGTATCTTAAATATCCAGTGGAGGTCATTGTAGAAGCACCAGTGAGAAATTTCTAATCGAGCCTCCCACCCATCAGACACAATATTTGCACCAGGTCACACTAGAGAAGTAACTTGAAATCTGATCATGGGTGGTAGAGTGCTAATGTTTTTTTTATGATTTTAACGGTGACTGATGGTCACCATCATTGGTCCTAGAGATTAACCCTGCTGTTAATTTTAGTTTCAGTTATAAGCTTTTTCATTCACTCCACGTTAACTGCATTCTACATTAGACACATTCACAGGTCCCTTTTACTGGAACAGTGTTTTTCGGTTTAATCAAATTGGTTGGAGAAGCACCTGCTGTTTTTGTTGTTTGAACGAGGGCTTGTCATAGTTCTTACTGACACAGTTAAACAAACTTTTTACCTCCTAACTACATGGTAAGTATTTTTACTACACATGGGAACCTTGAGTAACAGAAGTGTATTATGTGATTGGTCCAGACAGCCTATGCTTAAAGATGCAATTATTAAGTATATAATGAATAATAAATGAATATAATAAATGAATATAATAAACCTCATTCAGCAGATGGCCTAAATCACTTTTCTGCTGCATTGTGACTGCAAATTGGAAAAAGGTCAGACCTTAAAAGATATGTACTTTCCCCAAGTCAGCCTAGTGAGTTCCTCAAGAAGTTTGTAAAACTGTTTAAGGGATTAAAGGATAAGCAGGAACTCAACAGGAAGGTCAATCTCTAGGACCAGGGTTGATGATCACCACTCTCATTACACTTTGAAAACCCTAGCCATATCAGACATACACCTTATTTCTAGTGATGCAGTGGAGGAGACACCCATTAGCTACTGAAACTGTTCACTTTATATTGATATATAGGCTTCTGCGGAGCCTGCATTTTTTGAGAAGCCAGATGGTTGTCAAAGAGACCTGACCCTCGATTCAAAAGAGGATAACAACTACGGCTCTTCAAATCTAGATCCATTACTGTCTCAGTATAAAGAGAACATGATAAGCGAGAAACTGTTTTATAGTGGGACAATCGAAAGCCATGACAGCAAAGTTAAGAACGACTCCATCATTGTACTGGAGAAGCCTCAAAGGATCAAGACATCATTAAAAAACAAGCATTTCCAAAATTCACATTCCAACGGGATGAACGGACAGGGCAGTGCACTTTTACAGAAGGGAAAAGTGGGAATTTATACAAATGGTTGTAATGAACATTTTACAGAAAATGATTGGCAGGCATTAAAAGATGTTGATCCAACTCATGCTGAAGATTGCGTGAGCCCGGACTGTTGGGAAAATGCAGAGAGCAGACAGGGTCAGGAGTCTTTGTTTGATTCAGGAACAAACATGTATTCGTGGGATCAGTGTAAAGGCTTGAGACAATCTGTGGAAAGCACAGAATACACAGCTATGAACAGAATTAGAATCCAATCACGTGATCTTGTTAATAAGGAAAAAAATATTATGCGAAGTGATTCGTTAAGGAGTGATTCAGCTCAATCAGAGGTTAAACGAGTCGTTCCTTTGAAACCGGAAAGGTCAAAAAAGTTAAAAGGAAAACATGAAGTCAAATTACAAGACCAAAGTGAAAATGGCAAAGAGAGCAAGGGATCACAATCAAAGCAGAAGCAGTCAGTAAAAGAAATGACAAGTTTTGTAGCGCTGGACAGAGACTTTCCGACTAATGACAATAAGAAGGAAACCATTAAACACATCAAGCTTTCACAACCAAAAAGGGAAAAAATATGGGATGCAACGGACTGTCTCACTGCCGACGACGACCAGTTCTACTGTGATGATCTTTCTCCTCCATCTAATTTCCCCTCACAATTTTCTGGATTTGACCCAATGACTTCTTTTTATATCCACGGAAAGCCCCAGAGGTCACGAGACACCCGTCATAACAAGTCTGTAACTGTTGACCCCTGCCACAGCCTTCTGAAGAGTTCCAGCTTAGAGTCAGCCAAAAGGAAACCTTTGGTAACAACTGCTCGGCATCTGCTTGTTACTTACAAGAAATATTAGCATAGCATCGCATGAACCCGCACGTCCATTTTTATAGTTTTGAATGCTTACTTCTGTTCAGCATACTCAACTGTATCTGAGGAGAGATGGGTGAAATGCCCAGTTTGGCACCTAATAGTAGGCATTGGCTGATATTTAAGTTGTGTACTGTAATCACTGGTTGATTGAATAAGGAAACACTTCTTCTATTATCTTTCCCTTCTCTTCACAGCCAAACATCTGCTTGCACATTAAATAACCACCCATGTAATTTTCATTGCTTCGGCTTTAGGCTTTCTTTCCCAGCACTGTACTTACGGCCTTTCCTTTCAGCAGCCTTCCTCAAGAAGCAATTTGCCAGAAGGGGAATGGTTGTTGCTAGGAATCAAAATATGCCATGCTTTTTTGCAAAACACCATTTTTGCAAATGTAAGGGCTTTTGCACCTAGAAATTCCACAAAATTAAGATAATGAAAATCATTTGATAAGTATAAGTTATTTCAAAGGTGAAATAATATACTCTTACAAAAACGCAAGCGTCCGATTTCTTTTTTCACACTTGGCAGTAGGTAATTTTTCATTTTGGTCAGCGTTAGATTAAATCTTAGAACCTTTCATTTCATTTATTTGTGACGATTGTGGTTGATATAATATAATAATCTAGTAGAATTGTATTTGTGGCTTTTGTAATAGCTCATACACTCACACTGAGCACTTTATTAGGAATTTAACTGAGCAGCCATTGGTGCAGTACAACAAACCAGGCAGATAAGGCGTTGGAGCATTAATCATGGCATGATTGTTGGTACCAGCTGGTTAAAGAAGATGTATTTTTTCCCACTTCTATAAAATAATAAAAATTATTATTAATAATTAAATAAAATGAAGCCATGGAATATAAATTCGGTATTACACTCTCTCTTTTACTTCCTCAATCACACACAAACCCAAAAAATGTATACACACTTTTGCTGTCATTTTTTATGTAATGCACATTATAACACTACCATAAAAACATGAAAGCATACTGCCAGGACATTGGATTGGACAAAGAGGTTCTGTTGAATTTGGTCCTCATTACCCTGACACATTTCAACATGCACCTGTGGGGAGAACCAAAATATGTGATATACTGTGTAAAAACTAGCTAAACAGGCTGTATTACAGAATAGTGAATTGTGCATAACAATACAAATGCAATAGTGTGAATAGTCTATGCTAATATCCACTTAGGGTAAAAGTAAAAAAAATGGCCAGACAGGGGTTGTTAATAAAGTGCTTGGTAAGTGTATACATGTTACATAGTAGTTCATTTCAGATGGTAGTCGCATGCCATATATGCTATTGTACAACAAATTCTTCTATATTCTGCAAGAAGCCAAATCTTTAATCATATAGACCAAATACTAGGTTTGAAACTTTAATGTATATTAACGTCTATTTAGATAATAGGAATTGTATTGAAGAGGGTCAAAAATGGTGTACTGCCCTTTTTCTTAAAACATCAGCACTCTAATGTTTCACTACTTGTCCTATTTCATTTCACCAGGAGCCACTTCCCACCACAGCAATTCATGCGGAACCTCAGGAGGAAGTTCAGGTGCCTCATTTCACCACTAATCTTATCCACCTGCAACATATTATTGGTCTTTTTACTGCTTATACTCAATTTTTAGTTTAATGCAGTCACTTGCATGGCCCCCATTTTCATGGTCACACAGAAGTCCTGATGCTGCCTATGAGCACTCGACTTCGATCACATTGCATGTATTCATGATCACAAACACGAGAAGTGTCCTTCATGTGTATTGGCATCTAATCAATAAAACTACTGATAGAACTAACTCATTTATGTGAATCCTGTTCAAATAGCAAGAAGGCTGGACTTGGCAATTATAGAACCTAAGAAATCCCAAATTCAAGGCCAAAGTTCTTTAAATTATTTGCCAGCATTTTCTGTGAATCTTCCCTCAGAAACATGTAATAAAATGCTAAATTAAAACTTATGTTTAAAATAGCATCATTCATTAGACCTGTGTGGTATTTGTCACATTTAAATTGTCATGGTCTTTAAATTTTGGTTTTGTAGAGTTGTCTTATTCACCCAGAAAGTAAAATCCTCAGGGTTAATTCTGAAATTTTATATATATATATATATATATATATATATATATATATATATATATATATATATATATATATATATATATATATATATATATATATATATATATATATATATATATATATAAATATAACTCTATATGCATGCATCCTTTAAAATGCTTTTGATCTCAAGTTTGAAGGAGTAACATTTCAGCAGACTGGAGTTTATTGCACTTCATGTACATGTACAGATGCTTTAATAATTTGAAGCTCACAGTCTCAAATGATCTGTTGCCTGCTCCATCAAAGATGAAAGCCATGTATTTTTATTTGGAGCAGAATAGTTAGCAGTCAAGTTCTTAATAATACTAAACACTTTATGGATGTATTGCAAGGACAAGCATTTTCACGTACAAGGACAGCTAGTTTACAGTTTATTTGACTCTTCCATTTCCATTTGGATCTAAAGGAACTACATAAAATAACTGTTTATTTTAACCCTGGGGGTGTTGCTTTTGAGCTGACATTACTTAAATTCCATGAGCCCCACTTTGTTCTTCCCTTAAGTTTTCATTATCTTGTTTATATTTTGTAATATACTATTTGTCTGTCTTTTACTATTACTTTACCTTTTGCACATTAGAGAGAGCCCTGGGAGCGACGTCTTGGATCAGTGTCTGAAGACGACCCAGACCCCGATACCCTGTATCTGAAAGAGACTCACCTAGGCATTGAGCGCAAATGCTCCAGCATTACGGTCAGTTCCACTTCAAGTTTGGAGGCAGAGGTGGACTTCACTGTTCTTATGGACCTTCAGACAGGAATGGAGGAGTTTTCTAGAGGCATGTCCGAACTCGGAGAGAAGGACTTCTCTCCTGAATTCAGTCTTTCAGACCGGCCAGCCCATCCAGCCTTTATGCTTGGGTCTGAACCCATCATCCTTTCAGAAGAGAGACCTCCAGAGTTACCAAGGTATACAGAAGAACCAAAGCCCATCATAGAGAAGAAGCCTGTTGACAATCGGAAACCAGAGGTAGGTTATTCCATTTCTTCCGTGACTGTGTCCCCATCGTTTAAAAGATGCATTCATCTTTACCACATCATTTATCACATCATTTATTTTTCTTGCATCTTTCAGGACCTCAAACCAAACCATACATTTACATGGAAATTTCAGTTCATGATTGATACTCATTCTGTTCCATATGGTGCTGCCTTCCATAGTCGAATATCAGTCTTTTCAGGTTTGGTTGCTTTAATTTCAGAATTATTTTATGTTTGTCACAGCTTCTTATTTTTTGTTTGACTCACATCTCATTATATGCGGTTTTCCTTTTTAACCAACAAAGTCTGCTTGATCTTCATAATCTACCTTCTTGTCAGAACTTGACATGTGGCCATTTTCTTTTTGTATCTAAAGCCCTTCGTGCCAAAAAAAGCTCCACGCTCTGTGAAAGCTGCTCAGGCTTTGAAGAAGGAGTCTGCAGAACTTGCTACTCTCCAGTCAATAAAGCCAGATGGATCGGATATGGCATCCATACCTTCTTACTCCAGAGAAAGCAGTGAGATCATTGCCTCCCAGTCTCTGAGGAGAACAGAAGTTAAGACCGAGACGCAGCCAAATGGGTCGGAGGTCACCACAACCATTATGGAGATAGAAGACCGGGTATCGACAACTTCATTTATAAACTATGCCCAGTTGTAAATTAAATGGTCTAGGGATTTACTGATCTGTTTAATCAGTAATGACACCAAAACAAATAGCATTTAAATCTAATTTGCAGCTGCTTTCATTAAATTTAAAGTTTACAGATAACTAAACATTTTAAACAAAACATATTAATTTAAATTAATTAATTATGTTTTATTTATTTTTTTTAATTTGATCTAAAAGAATATAAACACATAATTAAGAGTGGAATACAATTAAGAGCAGTAATACAAGCAACATGCCTCATATGTGCAGTATGTTTGTGCTGTGTTATAGGATCATGGCATGAGTGGTCTGCGTGAAGCCTCGTTTACAATGACCGAGAGGATCTCTCCTGTAAGTGTCTTTTTTTATGTAGGTATATGATATTACATAATTAGCACTGGAATTATATCTGCGCTACAGATTTTATAACATTTACATTACAATTTGTTATACAAAATATCCTGGCTGGAATAAGGCTGTTGCCACACAATCCAGTGACCCTGGTTCTATTCTGACTTTATCATTTTCATCACTTTTAATCATCACAAATTTTTATTTCAACAGTTTAATGAGTTTTATTTAAATTTGTAATGAAAACAGCACTCAAATCAAAATCTTTTCTGCTTGCAAAAAAAATAATTATGCATGTCATTAGTAATCTAACTAATTTATATTGCTATTAATTAGTTTAGCATACCAGCTACATACTGTATATATTTTTTACTTATGTGACTTTACCTGGACAGGTGAGCTTTGGGTCTTTAGGAAGAGAAGGTTCTGGGTCTCCATTATTTGTTGCAGAGAACGTGACATCAGCCACCACAACACATGTTACCAAAGTAAGTAACAATACATCATCAAATTCAAATTGACAACATTCAAATACAGCAGCTTGGGTATTACTTACTAGTGTTTGTTTCTCTATAGACAGTAAAAGGAGGATACTCTGAGACTAGAATTGAGAAGAGGATCATTATTACTGGAGATGACGATGTTGACCAAGATCAAGTAAGATAAAAACAACTTAAAAGATAATTATAAATCCCTCATAAAGCAAGGGGCTATCCTGATCAATTAGAGCCTTTTGTTTGTAAATTAACTTTACTTTTTCACAGGCTCTTGCCATGGCAATAAAAGAAGCCCAGCAGCAGCATCCTGACATGTTAGTAACCAAGGCCATAGTTGTCAGGGAAACAGAATCTTCCACACAAGAGCCACATGAGCAGTTTAAGGTATTTATTTTTTTTACAGTGCGACAAGAAAACTAATGAAATATGGACAGATCATTAGAGTTTTACAGTTTATAGTAAAATTACTAGAGTACAATGTAAAATTTTGTCTAGCTGCTTAGATCTACATTTTGGTTCATTTAATTTTAAAATAAAAAATAACTAATAAAATATGATATAGATAATGCATCTAAACTTATTTTTGTTTATTAATGTTTATTATATTTATTAATGTGTTTTTCAGTCCTGATCTCTGGCTGTTCAGACACTGTAGAGCAGCTGTTGTGATGCACCCATTGCAAGTCAACTCAACACAGCGCCTTGTCAGATCCATACAGATACAGCATTGGAATTTGGACCATATTACCCATGCATCGGTGCATAAGCTTTTACATTTCCTGTTGGAAGATTTGTGTGTCCTGTTGGAAGATTTGTGTGTCTTGTTGGAAGATTTGTACATCTGGGACTTCCTTGGCATACTGCACAACAACTATGAAAAAGTATAATGTTAACACAGTTTTAATTTAAGCAGCCTTTCTTTTTTTTCCTTTCAGCCTAAATAACACATTGTTGGGCATGGCACACAATGACAATGCGATGATTTGACACTAAGAATTGTGTCATGTATAGACACCCACTGGTACAAGGAGCGTAGCTAATATTCACTTCTTATTCTCATAACTACTTTGTATGTTACAATGCAAGGTTTTGAATAGGATTAAAAGAAATAGGTCAACAACTTGTACAGATCATTGCATCATTACATGGCATATGGTCTTAAGAGAGGGCAGATAGAAAGCTGGACTCCAACACTTCAATCTGTGCCAACAATGGGAAAGAGAAACAATTAGAAGAGAAACATACAGAAAACCAGTATTCCCCATACAGCATTTACAAATTTACATAGAGGTTGCAAAATACAGCTTCCAGTAACATGTTATCCGTTACTTAGTTTAACTAGCGACAATTTAAATATGCCAAATTATGGTTTTATAATTTTACATTTGTGCAGTAGTGGAAAAGTGGTGCAGTGGTTTTGAGTTTACCCTTCACACCTGGTTCAATTACTAGTAAAGGAGGACAAGGTACATGCTGTGTGAAGTTTGCATGTTCTCCCCATTTTACTGTCTGGGCTTTTTTACACTGTCCAAAAATTGTGGTCAAAGGGGAAGGTCTGAATAACACTAGATAACACACCGATAAACTCATGTAAACATTCACATCTGGATGCTATTACATTTTTTTCAACCTATTAAATTTTCACCCAGGTATGAGCATGTGCGCAAGTATGTGTCTCAGCCCTGCTTTGGACCAGAAACCTGTCCAGGATGTAAAGTTCAGCCCCCTAAGTGACAGTAATCAGTGCTTAAAAAATAATAAATAAAATTATAATTTTTTAAAATATCCATTACATATATTAAGATATTGTCCTATATTTTGGTTTTCACTAGCTGCATTTGCATAGTACATGGTAAATAATTAAACATAAATCATATAATTTAGTAAACATTATGTTGTTGAGTGAAGAAAAAAAAAAGCATAAGTGTCACTTAATCCCCCCAAAATTAAAGTCTTAATAAAGTAAAAAAAAAGAAAAAAGTATTAGCACTAAGCATAAATATGAAAGCAAAAATGTTGTGCATCATAATGTAACATAAATCAGATTTTCACCTTTCAAAAATCTAAATAAATAATAAAAGAAGACAAAATGCTACTAAGAGGCATTTAAGTCCCCAGACAATTGCCCCCCCCCCCTTTCATTAACATTATCACTTTCTACATACTAATTCACTGAGTGTCAGAAAAGACTGTGTTGATTGCTTACTTTGTGAATGATATGAACGTACGGTTTCCATTTTCAGTGGATTGTGAGCCAAGTGATTCTCTTCCCACTCCTCCCTCTGTAAAACAAGTGCTGGAACAGCCTGAAAAATGACTGCAAATGTGTCTGTTTTAGTGTTTTGTTGGTAAATGGGCCTTCAGTGGTATTTACATTATTATACTTAAAACATGATTTGGAGGACATATGTTCGGATGAAGAATGACATAAGTGCTTTAGCTTTGTTTTACCAATTCTGGAGATGTGTCTTAGAGAATAGTTATGGACTTTTAACAAAAGACTGCACCCTGTGAATGTTAGATGACCTTTTTCAATTTGAACATGTCAAGAGTAGTAATAGAGGTCTGAGACAGCTAAGCAGTGCAATTACAGAGGGGTAGTTTATCAGATGTAACTAAGCTTAGGGCAGTTGATTCAAGTTTAATGACAAATGAAGCTAGCATGCGATTGCTTCCTTTAATGGCTAGGTCAGAGTTATCACTTGGTTTCTTTCTACAGCCTCAACATATCAAAACTATTTTATGTCAGACAGTTGCAAAAAAAAACTAAATTACGTATTCTTGACATTTAGCCTGATGGAGATCTGAAAATGATACCCACATCTACAAATCATCGTTATAAAATTTACTTGCATCCATTTAAATAGCCATTTAAGAATGGCGTACATGAAGTATGTACATAAATTCTTTTAAAAACAAATTCATAAAAGTTCTGGCTGCTCATAAATAGGTTTGAACTCACTAGCCCATTTTGCTAACTAACAAAGGAATGCTAATGGTAAAATAAGAACATGCTATTCCACTCACTGTGCTTACCAGTAAAGTGCCATTTGATGCTTTTGGGTCATCTGTTGAGGTTGCATGTTTATGCATTTACATTTTAAAAAACAGTATTTTTTACCCTACAGCAGACCCTGAGCTGCACAAACATTGGAGTCCTAAAAAGAAATCCCCTTAAAAAATTGTTTTAAAAGTGCAACTTACAAATGTTAAATATGTCTAAGCTAAATTTGTCAGTTCAGAAAACTGTTAAATACGCTGGTTAGAGAATTAATAGTGCCAGTCAACAAAATACAGCCCATTAGATTACAAACTACTCCCCAAGTGAATCTCAATGATCAGAAAGTTCCAAATAGACAATGCAAACTTCCTTCCAAACCAGTCATCATAATTCTAATTCAGATCATCATATCAAGCATAAATGAAGACTTTTACAGATCAAATATTGCACATATAATAGCATTACACAAAAGCACTAACTCAACTAGTCTGCTTGGTAAATTTGCAGTGCTTTGCTGTCCTTTACAATAAATTAGTTATTTTAAATCAATTTAAAGATAATTGAAAATGTCTTCTTGTTTAATAAACCAGATGTTGCTTCCATTGCAGATCAGGATTCACAGTGAGTTCTTTTCTTTTCTTTCTTCATACTTCTACAACTTGTGCCATGAAGGGCACATGCTAGGAGAAGTGAGAGACTGACAAAAATAGCCCTGTCTGATGATCTGCATTCTCTCTCTTTTTTTTAATTCACACCTCGTTCTCTACTACTCTGTACTTCTTACCGCTTGGTTTTCTGTGTTTGCTGTACAGTGGTCTTCAATAAAATCTGAAACCAGTCATTTAAAATGGACTTGTGTGGGTAAATAAGCAGC
This sequence comes from Corydoras maculifer, assembly GCA_019802435.1. NCBI lineage: Eukaryota > Metazoa > Chordata > Actinopteri > Siluriformes > Callichthyidae > Corydoras > Corydoras maculifer. The sequence continues at coordinate 1,340,470 of JAFMOD010000437.1, forward strand.
AACTATACGTCCATGTAACAGTATTATAATGACCTACAACACAAAAGAGCTGTGTTTGTACAACCATACTGCATGGAACCAGAAAATAATAAATATTCATCATACTGAAAATGGTATTCATTAAGCAGTAGGAGGAAATTTCCTTGTTGACCTATTAAGCAGCTCACTGGTCTACCTCATGATTTAACTGGAGCTGAGAAATCGATTTATGTATATGTATTATGTAAATATGGTGAAAAGCAGAAAATAAGCACAATTAAGCTAAACATTAAAATTGTATGCTTATGAATTCTTTCATTTTCGCAGCAGTGCTGTGACATATAAAATCAAAGGATGTTAGAACAATAGCAGATGTAGTGCTTCAGGGGTGGAGTGAATATTATGCACATCATATTAAGCATCATATAATGGTATAGTAGTTGGCACCTCACAGTCTTTGGTTTGATTTCTGGGTGCGGCAAAAATGTCCTTTTAGTGCATGTCCTGGCTGTGCCCACACAATTTCATTTTCATTTTCTCCCACAGTGAACATGAATAATGCTAAAACATGAGAGGGACGCTGCAAGCTGAAAGAGTGTGTATGATTGATTTAAATACACTTGCAATGAAAAGGATTGCCACGACATGCCAACACATCAACATTCTTGTGAAAATGTTCTTAGCATGACATGACTGTTTTGGATCACAACTTCCTTGCCCTTTTCACTTTGCACCTGCTGACAATTTGCTTTCTAGCACTCAGAGACTACAACGCATGTTGTGTCTAATGCAAATTGTATGTCCTCACCTCATTTAAATTCATGGACTCCCTAAATGTCCCATAAATGTGACTGTGTGGGTGAATATCTGCCCTGCAACAAATTGGCAACCTGTCTCAGGTGTTTTCTACTCCTTTTTCTCCAGTGAGTACTAGGATAGACTTTAGGACCACTGACGATTGGATTAAGGTTAAGCAGCTTAGAAAATAAAATTAATGAATTACTAGTTCATTGTTATGTTGAATATTCTATAAGTCAGGCTCCTGATCAGGATAAGAAGCCTAAAATGAAGGAATGTAAATGTAATGTCAGGATTTTCTTTTTATTTGAAGGCAGTTAGACTAAGAAGCCACTACAGAGCCAGTTCATGCTTATAAGCAACTGTAAAATAATATGCTGGGTTTGTTATCTTTACTGTAGTCATTAGATGGACAGTGCAAGATTTAATGGTTCTGGTAAATAAATATCATCCACATACTTTTAAATTCATAAAATATCAGAAATGTAACACTTATTAAATATTATTTAAGGCTGTTTGGGTCCTGAGTAAATCTGAAATATCATATAGTACTGAGCTGCATGGAATTAAAGAGTGTAAATAGTATTACTTTGTATTTTGTATTATTAGATAATCAATGATCAAACTTTACACAAAAATGTTGTATCGAGCTTGTTTTGTGCAGGTTTCATGCAGAATCTCTTATTTCGAACTCAAGTTTGTCCATGAAGTTGGAAGCAACTTATTTACTACAGTAACAATCAAGTAATTAAAATATTTTACATGACATACAGTAACCAAACATTATGCTTGCGTGTGATTTACAGACTTCGTTTGGTTGCCAAACTGCCTGTCTTCTAGTTAAAATGAAGGTTTGAATGAAGGCATCTTTAAGTACAAATGTCCCATATTAGAAGTTTGCGGGTATTGTCCAGTGTGAAGGAGTAAACTCTATAAACATTCAAAAACAACATAATCAAGTAAACTTAATGGAATGGCACAATTAAAAAAATAAATATATAAACAGAATGAAATAACCCAGAATGTATACTGATGAATCTGAATAATGTTTAAAGAAGCCCAAAATAGCACGGCTAAAAATCTGGAGCATTACAGAGTCTTGGTGCATAATAAAATAATGTCATATCCAAATAGGGTTTCTTCTAATGTCAAAAGAACAATCATAGAAGCATGGAACCCTGGATATCCTCATTGGAAATACCACAATGATCCAAGTGAAATCATTCATGAGGATGTTCTCACACTGTAAAACTGTACAGTCATACAGTTTTAAATGTCCCGTTGTTTTACTTTTAGAAATCGTGAAGCTTCCAAAGAGAATAAAACCTCCTTTTTGAAGTAAAAATTCCAAGTAGGCTAAACAAAAGATCTTTTTTTCTGAAAAATGTCTTGAAAACTTGCTGTAAAAGTTCTCCATAGCTGGTTGTGGACTGTGTCATAATAACGTCCTGATCACACAGAAAATCACTTGTGTGATGAGAGCTGAACAAAGTGAAATCGTTGATGCTGATCCTATTCCATGTGCCACTGCAGCAATTAATAAAAAGGAGAGAAAAGCATCAAAGCACAGTACATATAGAACACATACACAGAGGAAATTGTCCTACATATTTAACCTATACATATACTGAGTGAAGTGGGAGAGTGGTAGGTAGCAATTGGAGTCATGTGCCTTGCCCAAGGGCACTTCAGCCATAGGGAAAGATAACATTGTTCAGGTATGAATACTGGAAAGCATGTCTGACGGTGCAGTTGCTATTGTTGCTCATACTTTGTGTGCTTTAAGTCTTGACAGATCAAAGGCAATTTGTTCAAAAGTCAGTGTTCTGATGTTCCAGAACGTTTCCTCAAGGGGCAGTACAGGATTATTGTTGTTCATCACATATTTCTTATCTTTGTTAAACATCCCAAGCCATCATGTGCTCCAAATTTATTGCTCTACTCTGTTTTAATTGGTAAATTCCACAATTATTGTTTACGGTCTGGTACCAAACTTAGTAGTGATGACTTGGTGGGGACTTTTGACTCACAAGGCTAGATCCTTCACTTGCTTAATGACTCATTAAGACATTAAACTTTACCTCTACTGTGTTTAAAACAAGTAAAAACATCTTTAAAAATACATAATTTGATATGGTACAAAGTTAAATGTGTTCCCATATTAAACCTGCTATCCTGGGAATGCTGATGAGCCTGCTGTTGTGCCCTTCTCCTCCCTCGCTGATTGCTTTGATCTGAATTATATAATCATCATCTGCAGGCAGCAAAAGCTCCAGGGATGTCCTGTTCGTCTGCACGACATTCTGACGACCGTGTCTGCTCTGCTTGTAAATCACCTACATGGGATTAAGTGCAGGTTACTCTTCGGTACACAGTTTAATGAGGCCTAAATTACATAAAGCCAGCAGCCAAATTTAGGAACACGTCGTTTAATCCAAGTTGTTAACGTCTTACTTAGAATATATTTTCGCTATTGCTATCATTCTGCACATAAGATTTTATGAAAATTTTCTAGTTTTCTGCATGCATTAATATACTGCACAGTAAAAACTTATGATTTAATGTTATTGGTATTGGTTGAACTCACATACTTTGTAGCCCATGACTTCTGATTCATTCTCCATAGCCTTGACTTGGTCCCATCTTAAAATGAGCTTAGAGTTTGTTGTGGTCCATGTAACCTTAGTTGGAACTTGACTTGGAGCTGCAAGAAACAAATGTTTTTTCAGACAATCCCCTGACTTTTTAAATACACGTGCATTAGAGCAAAATTCTGATTATTATAATCCTTTACATTTCTAAATAAAAATATCCAGCAATATTTAATTTATATTAAATAATTTATATATTTTATAATTTTAAGTTCATAGCTGACAGACAGGTAATGCTTAAGACACAAAATATACAGTACAAGCTTCAAAATTGCTTTAGTTATAATTCATGTGCTGAAAGTGCTACAGCTCCTCCTAGTGGAACACAGTGTGCAGTGTAGGGCTCCACTGTACTGTAAGGTTTAAATGATGTGCATTATTCTTACATAAATAGGTGCAAGTTTGTTTATTATTATAGGATTTAAACAGATACAAACCAGAGCAGTAAGAACAATACTTACGAGGTTTTTTGGTGGCAACTTTTACTACCATACTGTCTGGCCCCACTCCTGCACTGTTGTAGGCTTTGACTGTGAAGTGATATGATGTACTGGGCTTCAGGCCTTGAACTGTCGCTATTGTCTTGTTTCCTACGGTTCTAATCACGCTGGTTGTGTTCTCTCCCTGCTTCTTAGTCCAGTATCGCAACTGAAACATTTAAATCAAGTTAAAATTAAACCTTATCTAAAAACAACAAAACCAAATTACATATAATATTCTAGATAAATTACAAAGTTAACTTATTAGCAGACTACAATATGCAAGCACTTACTGTATAGAATTATCTGCAGTATGATTGATGCAAATTATGAAATGATACATGTATTATAATTCTACACATTTATAATGTATTTATTCTATGTATTATTTATTAATCTAATTTGACATTATGGATGGCGAGAGGTTCCTGCTTGCTGAGTGCATTTTCTTTCTGTTGACGCTCAGATCTGTCATGTCTGTATATGTCTGTGAAGTGGTAATTACAGTTCTCACTGTTTGATTTTCATGTTTTCTGTTCCTGCCCATCCTATAAATTATTTGCATCAAGTGTGTCCCGTACCTAAACCTATTCCTGTTTATTTTTTAGCTGTATTTTTTTTGCCAACAGTTTAAGGGTTCTAGTTCACTTGCTTCAATTTGTTTTTGTCATGTTTTCTGGTTTTCTCATCTATCTGGTTTATTTGCACCACCATGGAGTCTGGCTGCAGGAGTTAGACAAGTTTGATTTCAGGCTACTGCCTCACTAGGCAGCCCAACTGATGCACTGCGGCTGCTTGAGCCACGCTGGGGCAGGTGCAATGCTGTTTAACCTCACTCTCAACCCTCAGGGGGGGGGGGGGGGGGGGGGGGGGGGGGGGGGGGGGGGGGGGGGGGGGGGGGGGGGGGGGGGGGGGGGGGGGGGGGGGGGGGGGGGGGGGGGGGGGGGGGGAGAGAGAGAGAGAGAGAGAGAGAGAGAGAGAGAGAGAGAGAGAGAGAGAGAGAGAGAGAGAGAGAGAGTGTTTTGATTGTTCAAAACCATTGTGTACAGTATGAATATGTAATTATATGTTTTGAAAAGATTTAATTTTTTTCATACTTACCTCATATCCCATAACATGTTTTTTACTACTGGTCCAACTTAACTCCACCTCTGTAGCAGAAATAGACTTTACCCGGACCCTAGTGGGGGCTCGGCTTGGTTCTAAATTGTTGTAAAATTAGATAAAATTAGAAAAATTCAGGGTCCATGTTGCTTATTGCACTTTCACTATAAAGTTTTACCAACACACACTGTAGTCAATCTGTTTCTTTGCATAGTTTGGTATTCCACTCTGTCAGGGTGCCCACAGAAGAAAATACATCTGCAGTCATTGTGTTTTGATGTTTTGTATTTGTTCTCAATTTATTGGGTTACACCATAGATTTGAAGCCAATCTAATATCATGCTACATGTTTTGGAGAATGCTATACTTGTTACATTAGTAAAACAGCTTTAATTAATATTCTGTAGTTCTGCAATATTTCTTTTTGTACCTTCTTCAGCTGAGAAGATGGTGGTCATAGGTCCAAAAGGACCCTCTCCTCGGTTATTATAAACTCCCACCTTGACATGAAATGGGGAGAAAGGAGGAACACTCTCATTTTTAAAGATGTAACGTGAGGCATCAGGTGAAGTCACAGCTGCTTGCATCCAGCTCTGTGAACCTTGCGGACGAAATGCTACAACATAGCCAAAGCCTGGACCATTCTGCAGCTCTTCTGGGACAGGCTAAAGAGTGCACACACACACTTTATTTATATAGTTACTTTTTTTTTATTTTGTCAGACTGTACTGATGCTGTTAGCATTTTCAAACTCTAAACAGAAGGAATCTTACCTCCCATGTGATTACAAGCTCAGAGCGACTGCCTCCACCACCAGCTACCCAGGCTGGGGCAACCCTTGGAACTGAGGCATTTAAAGAGCACAAAGGAATCTGTCACTTGTTTAAAATGACATCAACCAAAAGTAATTAGTCTTTTTTTTATATGCATCTTTTAAATGTTAAGACCCGAGTGGTCCTGATAAGACCTGATGTTATGATTTTGACATATGACATCATAATGCTCACTTGTTAATACTAAATAAATAAATGGAGAAGTGGATTTTAATGCACACCAAATTTTAAAAAACAGACATATGCTTAAATAATGTTTTTTTTTATTTAACACTTTTTAGTGTCTGAACACCCAAGCCACACTCATTTTGCTTATCGAGAGCTTATGGAGAAACTGCCAAGATATTTGATTACACAGATATATTTTGGTATAACTGATGGACAGAGACAACAGGCCCTAATTACTTTGCTGCTCAAATAAATCCTTATAATAAAGATTTTATTTAAACACCCTCAATAATTTTAATGATATTTTTAAGCTGATGACAAAATTACTGATGCAACAAGATAAGTAATCGTTAATATAAACTCAGCTTTAATGCAGAGTAAATAATTACATGCTGACAAATAAGATGAAATAAAACATTGCTCAAGAAAGCAGATTACTCAATAATCACCATTAGAGAATAAAAACACAATAGAAATAATTTATTAAATAATCAACCTTGTTATTACAGTTAATGTCTGCATTTAAAAAGCACATTTAATATTCATTAGATTTGTTTTGAGTTTTTACATTTATTTTATTTATTAGTTTTTTTCTGCCACATTTGAACTAAACTAATCAAAACTTTAGATTAGTAGCCCAACAGCTTTAACTCTAAACTATCATGGCATTTTATGTCATATGGGATAATAAGAAATCATTATAGATGTAGATGTAAGTAAACTCTGTACTTACGAGCATCTTTAGTACGGATTTTTCTGGAAGGTTTGCTGGGTTCTCCCGTTCCAATGGCATTGTTGGCCAGTACTCTAAACTCATATTCCACCCATGGACTAAGATCTCTGACAACAGCAGCCAGCTGACTCCTTTCCAGAACATCTGGCACTAAACAGTTATATATATATATATATTATCATTTCACAACCATGTAAGATCAAATACAGGCCAAAGCTCAACATATAATTACATATTTTCTTATTAATGTATACATACTGGTATAAATTTTACAAACCTGTTTTGACTGCTTGCCACCCGAGAGAAAATGGAGTTCTTGCCTGAATGGTGTAAGTAATAATGGGGCTGTGGTTATCAGGACCTGGGCTCCATGATAGAAGTGCAGTGGATTCGGTTATGTGATCTACTACAATGTCTAATGGACATCCAGGGGGACCTGTGAAAACAAAAACAGCACAATGGACACTGTGCCCATTAAAGTAATCTTTAGGGTGCGAAACCTCTTTAGTAATGATTATGTCATAGACCAAAGAATTAGACAATCCAGAACCTATGACCCTAAAACTATACAACTTATTAATAAATGTTATAATGTAGAAGACATAAAACAGTATTATTTCATAGATAACAGAGTTTAAATGTCTAAAGTTTACCTCGAACCACAACATCAGTAGCTATTGAGGCACTGTCCAAATTAGTCTGAACTGTACAAGTGTACCGCCCTGCATGCCATAACTGAATGTTACGGATCATTATATCACCAGCTGATTTCTGTAAAAACCCAAAATTAAGGCATTGTGAGACATTTGATAACCAGTGTTGATAATGTGCACAGACCTGTATCATTTTTGCATTGCTGTTAATAAATAAACTGATATCTACCCCTCCAACTGTTTCAAAGTAATCCTGATGCCTTCCGAAGTCAATCAACTGTTCATTAAAGAACCAGGTAAAACGGACATCGAGGGATGGATCACTAGAAACCTGGCATGGAAGGACAACACTTTCTCCCACAGTCACATCCAGTTGGGCTGCCTTAGTTGTGATTATAGTTGGTTCTTAAAAACAATAAAGATAAAACTTATTAAGAAATTTTAACAGGCATGTAACAGCAATAAATCTACATCTAAAGAAAAGCAAAAAGATCATTGGAGCTAATAAATCAATTACATATTCACTGAAATATTAAAAAGAAATTGCAGTAATGAAGTGTTGCTACGCAAAAGAAACCACTAGATGGCACTGCGCTTTCACGGTGGTGCCTCTAGTCACAGGCAGTTGCATTATTATAGATTATTGTTCACGTCTTTTTAGTTATGATGTTAAACTCATATTCAATACTATAAAATGTCAGTACATGTCATGTATATTATATAAATAAAGATATAGATAAATAGAATATATATAGAACAGAAGAGCTCAGTGCTCCTTCAGTACAACCTGAAAGGACTGCAAACCCATTGGTCCAATAGAAATCCAGTTCAGTAAATTAGCTCAGTGTGTGATGTCAACAAAACTTAATTTGAATGTGTTTAATCATCAAAGTCCCTTCAATCCTCAGTAAAAATTAAAGTCCTCTAAAGTATGTACTCTTTCTCAGGGTCTAAAAAAACATCCTGGATACCATTTAGTACATACTGATGTGGTTTCTCACACAGACCCATACTGAGACTATGCAGTCCACATGCAGTAACAATAATTTCAAAAATCCATTTAAGAATGCATTTTAGCTTAGAATAAAACATTAACTAATTATCCCAGAGCAGACCTGGGCATCTTGCGCCCCTGGGGCTATAACCGGCCCATTGGTTGTCACTGTCTGGAATTCTTAAAGTCAATTGGAAGTTTAAAATAAAAAGTCAATGTATGGTTACTTACATTTGATTAAATATATGAAATATGCACAGAAAAATGCAAACTAATTAATATTACAAATAATAGCAATGCAGCTGTATAGTGTGCACTGTATGTCATGTCAGGCTTTTTCAACTGCCTGGCTTTTATTTTGAATCAAGTTTGATCTGTTTCTTGCATGACTTATTTGGAAAATTACTTGCTTGGCCTTGATACTTGATCATAGAAACACAGAATTTAAAATGATGATGTTTGCAGTACTCAACAAATCCAGAAAGTTAACATTAAAATTTTTTTTTTTTTTTTTAAATAGTGACAAGTGGAAGAGTACCACTGAATGCAGTACTTCATTGTTATGCATGTATTCTTTTCAAATGAATCAAATAAGCTGCATGTATAAAGCCAATTCAAAGCAGCACTATACATGAAGTATGCAAGATAAGGTTTTGTGCTCGAGTGTTGAGAAACTGCTGAACTCAGTATTTTCGGATGGTTTGATGTAAGGAGAGTGAGCGAATAAGACGAGGGAGATTTATAAACGCCATGTGGTTGGAAGTGATAGAGAAGGTCAAACGAAAGTAAGAGTTTGAAAACAAGGACTTTGAACTAAATTCGTTGTTTTATAATTAAGAGACAGGTTTAAAGAACAAAACTAAGATATAAAATAATTAATGAAAGAAATAAAAAAAATGCACAAAGGCAGTTTTGTTACAATAGATAAACACTGTTATAGCAAAAAGAAAAAATATAAACTCACACTTAAGAATGGTGGTGGATCTGTGTTTTGTGGAGTGAATCTTTGTCCAAAGCCTCGGTACAATTTTTTTGGATACATGATATATTTTAATTATTAAAATTAGTTACAGGTAGATATTAAATAAAAGCTAAATGTCTCAAGTGAAAGCACAACTCTATATTTACAGATTTAGGGTTTTGCACTGCCCAATATGGCTTAAACGCTTAATTTTGAGATACTAGCTAAGAAGGAACTATAAAAAATGTGAAGCTTGGAATTTAAAGGATGTGAAGTGATTCTGTAAGAAAAAAAGTCTTAGATCCCATGCCATGTATTCTCTAGCCCCATTAAGTATTTAAGGAAAAGTCTCTGAGCCAATTTCTTTTCAAAAAGAGGCAGCAGAAGAAATGACTAGCAGCACTTTGAGTACACGTTTGGACTAGTGAAAATAGTTTACTTCATTTACATTTGAAGGCGTATGAAAATAAAATGTATTTTGAATTAAAATATAATAGTTTTTACAGCAAAATTACTTTTTTTTTATGCTTTATCCATTTTTTTTAAATCAAAATACTTTAAATATTGTATGTGTCCTATATACATTAATAGTGTTTGTTACACTGTTCTAACAAATGGATTAGTTAAGACATTTAAAATTCTGACTATTGTGTTTCTTTTTAAATGACACCACTATTTCTATATTTTAAGCATGTGAATATTACTTATCAGTGTGAAGATGAAAAAGTATGCCGTATGACACTAGTTCCGTATGACACTAGTTTTGCAGATGTGCTGCTCTTGGTTTAAGCATATTTTAGCTTTATGGTAAATTTAAACCTTCATGCTTAATGGATTTTCAGATGAATGCTGAAGGCATTAATAAAGGAGTTTACAAATTAGGCATTAATTTAAACATCATACCTTTCACAACTAGAATCCCAGCACTGCTTGCTACACCAAATTGATTCCGAGCCACACAAGTGTAAAGACCAGCATCCAGTTTGGTGATATTTGATATTCGTAGACTTCCATTGTCCAATACAGAAACTCTGTAGTTGAGGGGGAAAAGAAATGAAACATTATATATACACATACACAAAAAGAGAGACTGAGAGAGATCATTAAATACACACATACACATAGCAAATCAAACTGGAAACAAGGTGTTTCCTGATACTTTTGCCAATATAGTAAATATGCAGAAAACATCATCTTATGATAGTAGTTATTGAGGTAGTATTCATATAAAATAGTACAATGATTCCCAGCATTAGTCTAACAGGTAGCGATAAAGCCACCCCAGAGCTTAATGTGCAAAATGTAGGGAAGTACTCTGGAAACCAGTGCTCCAGAAGGAAACCCACACAGACATCACATGGAGAACATGCTAACTCCATACAGAAGATGCCTCCTCCACCTTGCATAGAAATCGCAACCATGAACTTCTTACTGTGAGGTAAATGCATCAACCACTGTTTCAAGTTACCATCACATGATTTTATACTTTTAGACACATTTGTAATAACACAATGTTCCAAATTTGGTTTTGTTCAGGTCTATTTCACCTTTGTTTAGTTAACCATTAGATCTTTTAACCACTTTTCTCTCCGGTCATTATATGAACACATCTGAATCACCAGTAGATTTAATATAAAAATTTTAAAAATGGTTTTGAAATGACACACTAGGATTAAATATAAATTTCTAAAGCAAAGCGTGGAACCTGCTTAATTTTCAGCATGACCTTTCACCATACAATTCTCTACACCAACCCTGTGCTACTAGAGGGAGGATTAAAGGATTAAAAGTCTACATGACCTGCAAAGCAGAAGTAGATCATTTTAAGAATATAGATTTAACTGTTAAAAAGAGTGGAATGTTTTTGAAAAATGCCACACGAATTCACTTGAATAAAACTTGAGGCAATTCATTCAGCTGAGTCTCTACACGCCTGACAGCAGCTAATAAACCTCTTTATGCACACTCTCCATTTAGAGCTATCTGAAGAATAGATGTGATGCGCGATTTGCCCAAAGTGTTTCCTTGAAGGAATCTACATTTATTTATAAAATGTACCTCTTCCACTTTTTAAACATTTCAATAAACCTGTGGTTTTTAATTATTTCTCCTCCCATTTTTATCAATTTGTTACCATTTTATGACTTAATATTTTGCCAATTTTTAAGTTCCTTGTCTTTTTGTTTACATTGTGCGATCATCTGTAAAGCAACATAAACTGCAAATAGAAAAATAAGTAGAAGCTGAACATACCTTAATATCTGTGGCTAGAAATTTGCATTGCACTAAGACTCATGCATGCGCATTAAAATGCTTCTAACCTCCATATTAGTACATGCAGCCTTTTGCAGTGCTTCCAACCATGTTTTTTACTTTATAATCTTTATTTATCTTTTTAAAACCTTTTTATTTTTTTACTTAAAGCAACTTAGTAAAATTGTACCCTCTTGAAACATGTTAGTAGAGAGAGTTTTGGTCTAATTTTTTTTATTGTGAAAACATTTTTTCTTTCACTCACAGCGGGACAGCAGCATGTCCGCTTTGTTTACAGCAGGGACCAGCTGATTGAGCGGAAGCCGACCGGCATGGCAGTTTTCTGCAATTTCCCCCTTGAGATTAATAAAGTATTCTTATTCTGGTGAGGCACACATGTTTGTTGATATTGCTCCACTGCTGAGATCATAAATGCTTGCTGCTCCTGAGCCTTAGCGCTGGGACATTGTTTTTATATAGCATTGCCTCAGGGGGCATGACACTTCTACTATAGTAGTGCATGGCTAACAACTCGGCTTTAGAAATTGTGGGGTTTGTTTGATTGTGCTCAGCGCTCTTGGAGCTTTTTGTTACTCCCCGATCCTGTTGCTTGGGCCAGTGCACAGCATCTTGCCACTCGCCTGCTGTTCTGTTCAGTACAGAACTTGCAAGCCAATACTCTGACCCTGGGCACTTGGTCACACTCTTTCCCATGCTGTTTAGCCATGGCTGGGGTCATCTGCTCATAGATCATGTTGGGTGTGCGCTCCCACTTTTTCTTCTTATCTATTTTCTGGAGTCGCACATGTGCTCAGAGGTAATTGTGAGGTTGTGCTCCGACCCCAACCATCAAGTTAGGATACTTGTAAGTCACTTTGAATAAAAGTGTCAGCTAAATGCCCTCATGATTATTTAATGATGAAGTGTTTACTCATGATGGATGTACATCAATCCCGGTATCAATACAAGACAAATTATTATTGCCGGGTGTTAGAACAATGTCATAGTTTGTCTAGCCCTTTGTCTATAAAGTGTTTCTACCTTCTAGTGCTAAAAGCATAAAGCTTAACATAGCAGTAAACAACCTTTCACAACCTTCCAGGAACAAAATTGTTTTTTACTGTTACCTGTGGCTTTCTCTCAGTGCTTCCTTGCCTTTCCTCCAAGAGATCATTCCTCGAGGAGACATCCGAGGCCTGCACTCGATCAGCACATCACCACCTTGCCGTGCCAGCGTCTGAGCCTTCAGAACACTGTCAGAAAAATCCGGTGCCACAGCTGACAGGTAGAGGAAGCAGACAAGTCATGCGCCATTAATTAATTACTCAAGTCATTGAACTAATGCAAGATCCTTGACACGGCTGTAACCTCAGGTGAACAACTCTCTCCGCCATCCAGCCATGCCACTCGCACATCTAATAAGAAGCTCATGTTCTTGGCCTGTTTAACATTTTCTTTCATGCTGAGTCCATCAAATTACCACTGAGATGGATAATTATGCCCTCAATGAAGAGCATACATTTTGAAGTTTTAGACATGTTCCTTCATTAGGCTTGACCACTTACAAGTTTTGTTAACTTTTCTGGCCATTACTTGACATGCCGGACATGATTAAGTGAATTTTGGGAATTTGGGCATTGTTCTCAGTCAGTTACTTATAAATGAAAGGCTGAAGTGATTTTATAACTACCTACACCACTTACCTGAAAACTTTGAAAAAATGCATATAAAGACAAAGAATTACTTAACACTGCTAAACTTAGACACACTTAAGGAGTGCTTCATTAGGAACACCCATTATTTTTGCAATTATCTAATCATGTGACAGCAGTGCAGTCTATAAGATCATGCAGGTAGAGGGCTAGATATTTGTTAGATTTAGTGCTAGATTTTTTGGACTTCGCAGACTATCTCCATGTTGGGGTGAGTTTTATCCAGACGTTCAGATTATTCTCCAAAGTACAAAATTATGGTAGAAGCTTCACTCATTCTTGTGATCTAACTTTTAGTCCCCTTTATGAAGTATCTTGGGCTGAAATTCATTATCGCCTTCCATTATTCAGTATGTTAGGAAGAGTATATGGGGAAGCATTTGCAGCATTTTAAGATTTCAAGAAGCAGGCGGAGGTTTGAGGTTGTTACTGGTTATTAAGAGCAACAGATTCAGCTGAAGTGCATAATGCATCCATGAGGGACAAAAAGTCTTTTCACATTTCTGACTGGTTTGAAAACTTGCAGGTTTTGTTGTTTTCTTGCCAGAAATCCTTTATAAGTTGTTGTATCTTTCATTTTATCCTGCTTAATTTTGTTCTCTCTTATATTCAGCTAAAAAAAAATGAATGAAGACGATTGTGTTTTGACACTTTGTCTCTAATTAGATACAGTTCTACACTTTCACTCTGATTAGTCAGATCAATTTTTTAACATATTAAAATAAATCTAGTCTTCCATTCATACTAAAATAGATGTTGCTCTTGATCTTTAATGCACAATTAACCAGATAGCTTTTTGCCACAATCAAACCTATTGTATATATGCTGTGTGTATAACCATCTATCAACATTTATTTATATATTTAGGCCATTCAAGTGCTGTAATATTGCTTTGACCAAATTTGATTTAAAAATATAAAACAAATAAAATCAGCATTTTTATCTTGATTTAAAATTATCATGATCTTTTTCGCCTGTTGTACATACACATATTTAACCCATCCATGCAGTGAGCGTACGTGTCGACTGGTTGGCAGCTTTGCATATGGCGCCCAGGAAGAATCAAACCAGGGATCTTCTACTTGATATATTTAACTGTGTTCCCACAGATGCTGTTATTTTTGTCCAAATAAGTTTAAATATAATGCAAAAAAAGCAATGACATACTTTGTGTTATGTAGTCATGTAGTATCCTTATTGTAAATCCTTATTTTTCGATTCACTCTTCCAAACCAAGTGAGTTTCAACCCAGTTAAGAACTCCTTTATACTAACCGATGATTTGTAGCTCAGTGTTCGTAAACACCCGGCCGTAGCGATTCTCTGCAACACACTGGTACATTCCTGAATCCGATAAGGTCAGACTCTTAATGGATAGGGCACCATTAATCACCTGGATTCTGTCCTGCAAAAATAACATGTGGTTTATTTATTAAGCAAGTCAAAGTCCTGTTGATCACTTCATTATTGATAGCTTTGTCTCTTTTTTTGTGACTGCACCCTATTATCTTCATAATATATAAAGCATCTCAATCACTCCAGCTGTTGAAAGCATAATACGATTTAAAATATCTTGAATTCATTAGAGGATATTTGAACTGCTTCCTAGTTTGAGACCTGCAGTCACACTGGCTTACAGAAAATAACACTGGACTTGTTATCTTTTGTCTTTGTCCTAGGTTCACCCCAGCAGGTCTTCATACACTTCAAGCCATGACCTCACATTGGACTAACCCAAGAGATGTTTGCCTCAGCGGGCACAGCCCTGCTCTATATACCAACGCTGCAACTGTTTACTGCTGAGACATTGAAAAAGGTGATGTTATATAATGGTTACTTGGCGAAACAAAATACAAAGACTTCCTTTGAACAAGACTTTTAAAATAGTATTCCCCATGGAGGCTATTGTGCTCGATTTCAATGGTCTGTTATTTACACCACTCAAAACCTAAGCCCCCCCCACCCACATACTGAAGTGCATATATTGTAGGTTACATCAATGGGCTAAAATCTGTATGGATTTTTTAAAATAAAATATATTGCATGCAGGTGTATCGATAAATAACAAATAAATTAGCACATCTGTTTTATGAACACCCTGTCGCATCATCCCTACCTGTGAATGTGCCCCCCAGGCATCAATAACCAGTTATACTTACTATACACCCCTGCACATATATACCATTAAAAGGTTTTTTTAAAAATTAATGAACAAATACAAAGTAAAATGCTAATGAATAGATAAGTTAACTTAGCAAAGGCAGCTTTTTACTTTGATTTCTTTACTTAGCAACAACTTACTTATTTATCTACATAAAAATCTTTATCTACATACAATTCTATGACTCTTTTATTTCTGTGTATGACAACAAAACATAAATTCAATTCCTGTCCAGTGTCTTTCTTTAATCTAGTCACAAAGCAAATGATGGCACAGATAAACCACACACTCTTGTCAGTATAATCACTAAAGATTGTTGCTTAAAAGAGGGAAAGTTAAATTAGAGATTAAATTATCATTGTTCTGAAGTTTGGTTTCACCTGCTTATCATATTTATGACTAAAACTGATTTGTTTTTATTGTGATGTTTTATTATTATTTTTTTATAATGGACAAGTTACACTCTCAAAAAATAAATTGAAGTGCTTCGACCTTTACGTGCAACTTGGGTAGTGCAGTACCCACTAATGTCTTTTTCATATGCTGCGTAGGAACATAAATCTAGTACAGCGATGCACTGTGCTTCAACAAATAGACCTGGAGGTACATTGGTATAGATCAGTTGCCCATTATGTTGATTTCTAACATATTCCTTTTTTTCTCTCTAAACTTTGTGCCAGTCTTAGGCACAAAAACGCACTACTCGGCCCCCTTGGCTGTTCTGCGTGCTCCATCTGGTATTTTAATGTTTTCAGACTTTGGTAGCAGTGGGATACTTGAGGAAGCTGTCATCAATCTGAACGGATTAGCCACAGGGGAACCAGAAGTAGCATCACTTAGTAGTCTGTGGCCCACAGAGCGGGCCCTTCCGAAACACGTCCTCACATTTAACTGAGGACAACACATTGGATACGATAATAAGACAAAGCACTTAGAATAACTGTGATTGTCCTGGAGAGATTTTATTTTCGGGTAAGTTTAAAGTGCTCCAAAGATATCCTCATTATCTCCTAACGGCTGATCACATGGGACTGATATTTTACCGAACTGCTCATTGGATGAAGCAATCACTTGAATAATGGGAACAAACCTACCTAACTCCTAGAAATAAAGTTCAGAGGGTTGCTGGATCGACATTACAGCAAAGGTATAATTGCTAAGCATGTATTGTAGTGCAAAACAGTGGTGATGTAACTAGTGGACTATGTGCATCAGGCAACAGCATTGCCTCCAGCAGAAAAAGACAAATGGAGTACTTGATCAGCTTTATGCCGGTAATTAATTAGGGGTGACATTTTTTTTAAATCAGCACTTTCAACACGACAGGAGAGCACCATTTTGTGCTCTCTGCACAGAAACGGACTCATTAAGCTTCCTACCTGAACAGACAGTGTAAACACTGCACCAAAGCAATGGCTTCAAGAGCAATACTGCTGAAGCAAGCATTCTTAAAAAGCAAGAATGAATGGAGGAAAGTTGTAGCACTGTCAAGAAGATTGTCTGTTTGAGAATGGCCTCTTGATCTTGTATGATATTTGCATGATATTTGGAGTTTACTGCTCTAACTTCTGACTTTTCTTCTGACATATACCCAGAGAGTGCAGAAGGTTGGTCCTTTCATTGTAATAAGAAATAGCAAACGACACTCCTCCTCGTTTCTATTCACTACTTGGATGACCTTTGGTTTGGAAATTGATTAAATGCTTTGGCAGTTGATGGTGACATTTTCTAAATGGTAACCCTGCAGCTCATTAATAGAAAACAGCGTCACAGTGTGGAGAAAATGTTCGCTATCTCTCACAGTAAGTGAAACAAACATTATTACTCTTACAATTTCCTAGCAACACTATACAAAAGGACCAGGTATACAACATACCATACAACCCCTGAATTGTTTTGATAATATGGTATTACCCCAGTCCTGTTACATTAGCCCAATAATGTCCGCTGATCTTTACAAGATGTATTTGTGCTTATCCCATGAACAAACAGGCTTCTTGACTCATCAAAAACCTTACTGGCATTATGGCATAATACAGATAAATGGCTAAATGCACCTTAATGCTCAGAATTAATGTAATAAATATAATAAATGAATATTGTATATGCTTTTACAATTTACAAAACTAAATGAGATATTTGACCTTTTTTTCCATCTTACCAGAATATGACTTTAAGTGTTCCAGTAATGCTGAATGCTACAATTTCAACTATAAGGCCATACAATTTACCTGCTGTTTTCTGTAATGCATTTAACATTGGTCCACTTTTACTTATTTTTAACACTTTTTAGTATTGCCCCAACAGTTCACTCAAGGGCAAAACAACTGATCAAAAAAATACAAGGTACTATGCTTAGTGGTACCAACAAATCAATGGCTAGAAAAAAAAAAATAATAATAAAACACGTAGTTATTGAAGACAACACCTTCAAAAAGGAATGTATTGAAGGGACAAAAACGTAACCGCATATGGACATGCTTTGTTTTTTTGTTGGCTCATTGACTAGGGAGTTGGTATATAAATTTGAGGCTTGATCCTTAAATCCATCAAAGTTGTCCCTGTGGGCACTGAACCCTTATTGCTCCAGGAGCGCTGTATAATGGCTAAGCCTGCACTATGACCACAACAAATAAGATTGTTATTGAAATACATCTACAAAATTAACTTATGTAATATTTGAACTATTCTTTGGTTTCTTGGTTGAAAATGGCTGGTCTGTTAGTGCCCTTGTTAAGCTGATTTAATATCCTAATACAAGCCATTTACCACTTACTTTAGTAGATTAGAAGAGTTTTTATTATTAAAGCTCCTGCTGCACAATGTGAGTAAAATAATATTTTGCTCAAACATTTTTAACTCAAGTGAAAAGCATTTAAAGTCACTCAATTTCCCTTCGTAATTCCCTTCCCTTATTCACAACCTGCCATTCACTAAATCATTTTCACACTTTTGCCATGCCCCACCCTTACTGCACATTGTGTACAGTGGGTTAAATGCAAAATGAGTTTTAGTCCTCATCCCTTTTTGAATTTTCAATATATTTGCACTTATTCACAAGCTTTTAAAGTGTCTTACTGCCACACTTCTCGTAATTACATTTTGACTTCTACAGTTAAGTGCACACTTTTTAATATACAGAGCTTAAAAGCATCTAGCAGAAGAGTTACACGAGAACCTATATGATACAACACTTATGATGGCACCACATTTAATATGTGCTACTGCCTTTACCCAATTACATTTAATTCCCTATTGGTGGAAAAGTATTCTAGTGATTATAAAAGAAATGTTAAATAAATTCCCATTAGCCAGTTCAGCTTTTTAAATGTGTCCAATTGAAACTTTTTCTCAGGTATTTCAGTAACTCTAAGTTTTCATCCACATTTACATCTAGTCAGTTCCAATTGCAGTGCAGTTTAATAACATTATCATTATAATTCTGGACTGCTGATGGAAAGTCAGTCCTAAATTTGCAGTACTCAGTGTGAAGTCTGTGCATAGCAAGGATTTCAAACACAAATAGAAAATCAGACCACGTGCCACTTATGTACATTTAGTCATTTACACAAATATTTGCTAAAACAGGGAGTCTCTTACACTTTTAGCTTTAACCTGTATGTTTGTGTGATGACTATTAATCTGGAAGTTTAATGATCAACACTATAAAATGACAGTTGTGATAATTGTTTGCAGGTCTTCTCAATACACAGACCAAGTGTGGTTTGAATAACAGTTGTTTCAATTAATGAGTAGCGTTATTGCTAATTTGTGATTGGATCATTAAGATGGCTTAAAAGAAAAGGATTTAAGAAAAAAAAAGAGATGTTGCTGCTAACAGTTGCTTGCAGTCAGAAGAACTAATGAGAGTGAACATGCATCGAAAGC
This sequence comes from Corydoras maculifer, assembly GCA_019802435.1. Classification (NCBI taxonomy): domain Eukaryota; kingdom Metazoa; phylum Chordata; class Actinopteri; order Siluriformes; family Callichthyidae; genus Corydoras; species Corydoras maculifer. The sequence continues at coordinate 1,359,836 of JAFMOD010000437.1, forward strand.
AGTTTCTGGATAGTACACCATTTTACCATATGGTACATCTTTACAGTGACGTAGCCTGATGACCCTAACAATTCTACTAAACCCTGCATTTTCCATTACTCACCTCAAATGTTTCTAGTGTTTCCCCGTTTTTCAGCCATTTGTAGGATGGTTTGGGTTTGCCGTTGGCTTTGCATTCCCACAGCAGAGAGTCATCAGTGGTCGTCTTAATGTCTTGTGGCCTCTCCAACAAATGAGGAGGGGCTGGAAGTTAAGCATGATACACGGCATGCCAAACAAGAAAACAAATGATCGTAGCACCAGCTAATGACAAGGCTAGAAGTTATGGATTGAACTGCCCTTAGGATGAATCATTAAACAAACCAGCCATTGAATTAGTGAAATAACACAGTTATTAATCAATAGACATGATATTTGTGTAGATGTTAATAATTAATCATGACATTTTGAAACTACATAGTGAAGTTATGAGTGTTAGCCAACCTCTTTTCCACTAATCTATTCAGGATGTAATTTTTTTTTTAGTTATATAAACTAAACATGATAAATATATGCTTGATAAGTCTTTTTTACTTAAAGCAATTGATTGGGCTTATTTTGTTGTAAATGTACATAAGATCTGCTATTTACAATGACCAACATTTTACAGAGAAGCTATATAGATTCAATTAAAAGGAAAATGTCAGTTAGATATCAAACGAGAAAAAAGCATTGGATTGCCAATTTTGGTCAGTAAACCGAATAAAGTTCATGTCTCACCTAAGCTTGTAAGAGCAACAATAAGTGGCTCTCAGCCCCAGTTGTGTTAAGGCCAAAGCTATGTGCAAAGTCTTTGTGTATAAGCACTCTGTGTATAAGCACATTGCACTTTTTTTAAATTTTTTTTCTTTAATATTCTATCCAACAACTTACCATAGAAGGAAAGTTTTCCTTTCACTATATTTTTTCCCCTGGAATTCTCTGCTACACACTCATAAACACCTGCGTCTTCCAGTTCGAAGTACGGGATCTCAAGCACGCTATTGCCATTGTTGATGTCCACTTTCCGGGAGAACTCTGATCCATCCACTCTTCTCCAGCTAATAGCAGGAACTGGACTAAAAGATAAAAAATGGAAATAATTATGTATTGCGGTTGGGTTGCAACTCAAGTAACTAGGTAGCAAATACAGAAACCAAGAAAAATACAGCTTAATAATAAGATAGTCACTCATCTCCATATAATATGGGTTCGTGCATGTATTCTTTACTTTTTATGCACATTAAATATAATATACTCACTTTCCAAGTGCGAAGCACTCTAGTTTGACGGTAGTTCCTCTGGCTGCAGACATAACCTCAGGGAACTTGACCTCAATCTTTGGCTCATACTCACCCATTATTCCTTAAAAAAAAGAAAGACTATTATGTAATATAATAGGTACAGTCATATATTTCTTTTTTTTTATTGATCAAAAATTATAAATCTAATTTCTATAAAAATTAGGACAAACAACACCAAAAAATACTTGGATCCATAATAGTCCAATTGGTAGGAAATGTTAAAGCTGAAAATTATGAATTTCTTACAATAATATAAACCACAACCTACATAAAAATTTATTTTCCAAAGTCACATTCTGAGGTAAAGTGCAGCTAATTTAGTTTAACTTAGTGGTCAGGGTGTTGGGCTATAAGTTATGATCTTTGAAATTAGCTTTTTATAAGAGCAACTGCAAAATAAGCAGTTGAAAATGCAGTTCACAGATTAACAATCAAAAAATGCACCATGGTTCAAGTGGAAAGGACTATGGTATCTGCAATGAAGATAAGGTATGTTTTAAATTGAGAGTCTATGGAGACTGTGTTGTTTTATTTGGCCAAGAGTGGCTAAAGCATGACAATAAACACGTCCTTACCATCACTTCGGAGCACTAGTGGTGTAGGAGGGCCCTGGACTCTGGAGTTTGTTAATACATTGGTAACTACACAAGTGTAATTTCCTATATCTGATGGCTCCACTTTTGCAATATACAGGTTTCCTGTTTTCTGGGACACAAAGCGCCGGGAATCCTGCTTAACAAATGAAGGATAATCATTGAAGATCCAAGTGAAGGTCAGCTCTGCGGGAGTAAAGGGAATATTCATAAGTGGAACATCAGCTGCTGGTAAATAAATTAATATGAGGAAAAATATTGTATTGGTTCATTAAATAAGCTAATGAAACCATGTGATAATAGCAAAAATCTCAGTGGGTCTTGGGTCTTAAAGCTTCTGAATATTCAGTACTGAGCATTAACAAAACTATGGACAGTTGTAAGTAGACCTTTACACATTTTTAAGTAAATGACATCTTTAATATTCATTACTGTTATTATTTTTTTTTAAATTCTACTGTAAATTTAAACACAACTAATGGAGCATCTGTAAGATCTGAAGAGAATATATATATATATATATATATATATATATATATATATATATATATATATATATATATATATATATATATATATAGTGATTTTACCAAGAATTTACCAGTAGCTGTAGAATGAATTGTGCCATTAACACAGTAATAAATTCGATATTCTTAAATTCTCTGTTGAAATATTAGCTTATACATTATAAGGATTAGAAAATAAATGACTAATTACACATTAGATTTGAAGTTTTTAAAAAATAAAAAAAAACCTGTGTTCAGTAGCAGGACGATAATGCTAGGAGTGGTTGTCAGCTCTCCATGTTTTCTCTTGCTATTGCTTTTTGAAATAATCCATGCTACATGCTTTATTATTTATTTTTTATATTAGAAAAAATAATTCTTAGTACCAGTCATAATAATTAAGGCACAATTAAAGTATGCACATATAAGGAGGTCAAATTAAAATGTGGAATGTAATATGGAATTTTTTCACAGTCAACAGGTCAGAGTTTTATCTGAAATTTTAAAATTACACATTTTATAGGTAATTTCCAGATATTTTAAACAATTAACTTAAAGATCAAACATATTTAGGATAAGCTAATTGACTATAAATACATTTTCCATCTGCTTTAATTGAAAGTTGAACATATTTTTATTTCACATTAATAAAACCTTTATTTGACTAAACAGTCTGTACACATCTAATTGATACATAATCTAAGCACATTAAAACATACGTTTGAGTTAAAAAAAAAAGTATAAAAACACATTTAAGAACAGATGTTTGATAACTGACATGAAAAATGGTCTGCCTCTAACGTGCTGTATGAAATAAAGTTTTTTTTATATTTAAATAGTTAAACCATTTTTGTAATGAAAAAACTCTTAATACTTCTTGAAAATTAATAGACTAAATAATGGAAATTATTTTTTTCATTTCAACACATTTCAACGTCTAGATAAAAACCCTGTAGTTTATATTCAGATGTGCAGCTCAACAGTTATTAACAGAGTTTTTTTGTCTTCAAGGTTATCGCTGTAAAGCAGCCATTTTTGGCAAAATACCAAATTACAAAGCTATAAAATATGACTTACCTCCCATGTGTGGTGGAGGCCCACAAAGTAAGACCACACCTTGGCCCTCACGGACCCTTACTGGATTTCTTCTTTGGGTTTTAAAATCCTCCAAATCTGAAAACAGGATGCAGCCTTTAAAAGACTATCACTAGTTTGAAAAAAATGAAGGAAATTATATCAGTAAGCAAAGATGACCTCAATTTTTTAATGCTATAAAATATGAAAAGAAAGTGATTTAGCAAAATCATTACTGACGTGTCATGAAATCCAATTACCTAAAAGTTCAATCAAGCTGAGAATTTTTGAGGACAGTAATGCAGAACCACTAAGATCAAATTCCAAGTGCACCATGAAATTATTTGTTCATACAGTTCTGCTACAGACTAGTAAGTGCTCTCTTATAGAACAGAAAAAAGATATTCATAAAAGCCAATCCTGGCACCACTAATGGCCAAGTCCGAGATTATAGCTGGGTAATCATCCAGTTCTTACCATCTGGATGAAAGCAGAGCAGATAACAGCCTGGCAGATGGAAAGCATTAATGTGAATTCAGGAACTATCTTGGAAGCATGTGGACCAGTGGGTTTGGGAAAAATTGGGGGGTCAGTGGTATTACCAAGGCCTGCACTAGGGATTAGCACTGAAGTTAAAGTTTCTGCGTTAAAAAAAACTTTAAAGTGAAGGTTATGGGGTAAAGGATAATTTCTTAATTTGTTAAATGGAACAGACAGGGCAGAATAATGAGGGTCACTGTTTAACCAGTTGTAAGCACATGGGGCCATGGACACTAGGGAACCAAAAAAAAAACAAAAAAAAAACAAAAAACAAAAAAACCCTACGTCTTAAAAGAATAAGAAGGAAGGAAACTTAAAAAAAAAACAGTATTGCTGCTCACTATAAAACTACATAGTATACACAGTAGCCATGAAGGTGGCAACCAGTGACTGGCTGAGGTACATAGCGGCACTGGCATGATGAAGTGTTGCATCCTTAATTGTTTAGGCATTTTATCTTGCAATCTGGTGACATCAAATCTGACATAAGAAAATAGAATTGAATAAAAAAAATTTGATCAAGCTTCTGGAAAGTGCATGTATGAAAGTATGTGCACTCCAGATCAAAGACTTTCTTAGTACTTTTTTGTAATGACAGATGGGGTGTGGTAGAATCAGTGGAACAATATCAGCTTTAATAGTTCTTAGTGAATGTTTTTAATATAATAATTTACATACAGTCATGTCCAGTGCTCCATAAAGGTCAAAGATATTGAAAATTACAATTTTACAAAAATGGTAACAATGATAATTTTTCACCCAAATAAAAGCAAAACATACCTGAAGAGTAACTGCATGAAGTTAATAGCTTTAGCACATCATTTGGGTCATAGTGCAGCCCTGTATAACTGCTTCAAATTATTCTTGCTCCATTTGTCAAACAAGAATAATTTTGAAGGACCGAATCACAACAGGATGCGTTATTTATGCATTTGTGCTTCATGCATGTGATGAAGACTGAGCTAATTAATTATAAATAATTACAGATAAATGGCATTATGTGTAAGGTATTGCTTTAAAACTCATCTACTTTTAGTGGCAGCATATAATTAGTGAAACACCTGCATATTTTGTGGCAATAGGGGTTACTGTATACTAATAAATACATACTAATAATTTATGTTGACGATATTTGTGCTTTTTTATTTTTTCTTTGAAGAAATGTACTTTACTTTCAAAAAGATGTTTGAAGAATATTGCCACATGGCCCAGCCTTGTGACAACATTACCTGCAAACAGTATAAATGTAAATTTATGCCTAATTGGCCACACTGTGCAATTACAATTGTCAGACTGCACCAAGCTTTTAAAGAGAAGGCCAAATGATTGGTTTATTTCAAGTGACCTCCAAAATATGCTCATGAATTATGTAGTCATGATAGCAAAGACTCATTGACATGCCCTAAATCAAGCTGCAAGGCGCACTAAAGACCACAAAAAAAAAAAAAAAAAAAAAAAAAAAAAAAAAAAAAAATCCCCTTAAGCTGCTCTTAGTGGTTGTAACAAGTATATAAGCTTCTTTAGGGTCAGGAAAAGTAGGTATGTCATTTTTGTGATGCTGTGTTTTAAACCACAGTAATAATACATTTACAAGTAAGATAAAAAAAAGGGAAACAGGAGGCTAATGATGAGCTAATTACAGAGAAGCCAGGAGCCATTTCAAATTGAGCTTTGCACGAGTTGAAAAAACCATATTCTATCTAAAGTTAGCAAAAGATCCATCATTTGGTCCAGAAGACTTTCCGGTGAAAAGACTGGCAAAGCTCAGCTATGGCATTATCTTATGGATAAAGATCCTTCATTCCAAAAATCAGAGACTGTAAGTGGTGTTTATATGCACGAACTAGCAAGCTTTTTATGATCGTGGAAGTCAGACACTGAATCAAATAATTTCAAAAGAAATTTCACTTCATAGTGTGTTAAAAGCTATTTGGGAAGTGCAGTTAGAGCAAAGTGCTAGATGTTACTTTAATGACGCAAAGGTGGTGTTGTAACTTGGAATTTCCCACTTGGGATGAATAAAGTTTGATTAGCTTTCCACTTATTAGCAACAAACATATTACATAACATTTTATTCACATTTAGCTTGATTTCAATCCTTTACAAGTTGGTCATAACTAAACATAAATTTAGGACTCCTAAGGCACTGATACAAAATGTGGGGAAAGCACTGGGCAACTAATGAGAACAATCAACATGGCACATAAGGCAAGGCAGGCCTGATAACAGATGTAGGAGCTGTTTATGAGCTCATTCTGTGTCTTGTGCAGCAAAGAGACATTGGGATTCACTCTCATGCCTCCATCTGTCATGGCATATTAGAGCTGTCCCTAAGATGGCCAGCCATCAAAAGACTAGCACAGTGTTCACCTTATCATTAGAGCTCCCTCGTGGTGTGTATCATAAAAGATATGAATGAGACTCGTAAATCATCTGTTCCATGAGCTCTACCAGTGCTCTTCAAGACCATGGTAGGCCTGTTTCAACACTGCTCAAGTATTTATAGTTAGCAGAAATTAAAACAGATGCTGACAATTAAGGAATGAGTATCAAGTTAAGTCCAGTAAAACAATTAAAAAGGTTAAAGTCACCGCGTATTAAAACATTAAATCAAAATATTTTCTTTTAATTAACACCTACATTAAAAACTGCAAAAAAAACAGCAAAAAAAAAAAAAAAAAACATTCTTAATTATATTTTCTAAACAACATCAAAGAAACTTTTTGGCAGCAGAGTGGTGCAGTTGTTGGCATTCTGGCTTCACAGCAAGAATTTCATGGATTCCATACTGAGGTTTGGAGTTTGCCCGTTTTGCCTACGTTTGTGGATTTCCACTGAAAGCTTTGATTTCCTTCCAAAGTTCGAAGCCATGCTACTCTGTTAAATTGGTAAGAAGTGCCCTGGGTTTGAATGTGTACATGAATGCAGGAATAGGTTCCAGCTTTCACCATCGATAAGGACAAGTGGCTTATCAATTTAGTTTCTTTTTTGCCCAAATTTTTAAAAGGCTTAACCACAAATAAAACTGCTCCAGTACAAAGTTAAAGGTAAAAAAGTTAAAACCTAGTAACCTCAAATTATCATAGTGAAAATTCATGTATTTCTATAGGTCAAATATGCATTCTAATGTACATTTGTTTATGCAATTAAGGAGTTCAAAATGATAATTTGAAACATTAGTTTTTGTTTTATCTTCCTACTTTTCAGATGCAGCAGCTCATTGTCTCAGGTAATGGGTTTAGTCAAGACTCACAGAGAAAAGTTTAAGACATCATGTTATATCATATAAACAAGGTTATATTTTTCTTTACAAACTCTAAAATAAACCCAGCAACCTATTCCTTGTTTAATCCAAATTCATGAAAGAAACAGTTGCACCAAATTCTAAAAATACATCAATTTTTATCCAAACAAAAGTGACAGTCTGCAGTAAAACCGAACCCTGCCATCCTCCATGTTAATAAAAAAAAACACTTGTCCAGCTTTTGCTTGCATTTTTAACTTAACAATCCCTAAAGTGTCACCCTATAACACATGGGGATGTCAGAAAAAGTTCTCCACAGTGCTTTTTAGCCAGGTAACTGTCAAAACACCTCATCTGAACACTAACAAGTATTTGGACTTTTGTTTCATAATAAGATTTTTAAGCTGCATCAGAGGCTTTGAATTTATAGTTTGTAAGATGCATTGGGCATATGGTTTCTTTGCCAGCCTATGCGCACATGACTTGTATTTAATGTAAGCCATTAACAAGGGTTTAACATGTTTAAAAAAAAAAAAATCTGTCTTTGTAAAGGGCTGTATCCACTGACAGACGCCATCAATTAGACACCTCACATTAACCCAATTATTTTTGTAAAGATGCAAAAGCACATCAGAATTACCTTAATCTAATTGCTAGACATAGTGAATATAGTTAAGCCAACTTATTCAAGCTTTGGTCAGTCTTTTTTAGGATGAATATAGCAGTACAAGAAGCTTAGGAAAAGCAATGTTCAAGGGCTAGTGGTCAGTGATAAGTATATTTTGGCCACTACATGCTCTAATGACTTTGATTCAGGCAGTATGCCAGATGCTGCTTTCCACAAAAATTCTGTTATGCCACCTCCTCTTACCTTATATTTCCCTTATTTTTTAAATTGGTTTCAAAGCGCCACAGGCTATTAATGCATAATTATGTTATGAATCTCAGAAAATACAAGTAAAAAGAAAAATATATCATAAAACTTGTACATTTCAAGCAGTATCGACTGAATTGGAAAATACATAGCATTACAATATAACCAGAAACGTTGCAGTTATTCATGCAAATTTAATTAAATAGCAAAAAAGGAAAAGCTTTAATCATAGTTTACAATTTTTATCAATGCTACTGATTGTTTTAATAATTTATTACTGAAATTATTGTTTACAATAGCAAATCTGAGTTTGGATTTGCCTGGTACATAGTGTTTTACCTCTGCAATAGAAAAAGCACAACAAAGAAATGTTAAACTCACATGCAATATGGAGGCTGGCTTCTCTGCTGAGTATCGTCCCAATAGGGTTTGAAGCCAGACACTGGTAAATACCAACATCCTCCTCTTTGCTGATTTGTCTGATATGTAGGTTTCCTTCAAAGATGCTGTAGCGAGAGTCAGGATGAGGGCTAATAAATGTGTCATTCATCTTCCACCTGCAAAATGATATTTTTGTATTTTAGTACATTGTACACTAGTACACTTTAAGAATGGGTTGCACCTTAAACATTGTAAATTAATCAGCATCATATTAACTCATGATAACCTACAAATAAAACAAACCACATTATGAAGCTATTGTAAATCTACTGTAAAATAATGTGTGTGTGTGTGTGTGTGTGTGTGTGTGTGTGTGTGTTTGGAGAGCGCACTGTGCATTTGAATAAGAATAATATTTTTTTTTTCCCAGGCTTATTTTAAGCTTTATTGAATATGCATTTCAGGTTTTTACTCAAGAATACCAAATACTCAGCAATGTCAATTAAGTGCACAAGTCATTTCAAGTCATTTGATGGTGTAAAGAAATAAAAACAAAAAGCAGAATCTAGGGAGGGGTTGAACACACTGTAACGAGGGGTGGGCGTTACAGTGATCACAGTGATCATGTGTTACATGATCTTTCCAGCCAGGAATGGGTGGAAAGACACTGTGTTTAAAATCACATGCTCCTATGGTCCATGGAATTTCTCTTTTTGTGGAATGTGATGTCACATCTTATGAAGCTGCACACATCAGACGGAGCGGGATCAGGTGTGCTAATATAATACATTTCCCTGGTTAACACAATGCGTTAATCCCATCCCTCCCCCCATGCTAATAGAAACTGTCCAAGTGGTAGCCACTAAGGCACCACTGCCGTATGCTTGGAAGCATGCTGAAAAATCAAGGAATCCTTTTTATATAAGCTGAAAAGAATTCTGATGTAAAGATGTTTTAGTGCCTTTTGTACTACAACTTTTGAAAAGCATTCTATAAAAGGTAGTATTTGAAAGTATCTTTTCAGACATTCCATGCAACTAAAGACGTCATATAAAGACTGTTAAATGACAGTTTCATACTTGAGACCCTTAACTCAGACAAACAAGAAGAATAAAATGAGAAAAATACTAGACAGCTAAAAAATGGCTCTTTAAAGTTCAGGGCCAAATTACCTAGAACATGTTGAATTGGCAAAATAGAATGTTTCAGAGGTTCTAAGTGGAGATGAACACTGTTAGTGACTATTTTCTTTCATCCGATCTGAGATTTACAGGCTGTTTAATTACATTACTGTGGTTACAGCAACAATAATAATAAAGTTCATGTAATACAAATCAATACCAGCAGTTGAGGACTGCAGTTGCAGGTAGTTCTCTACAAATAAACATGTGTAATGTTTAGCAACGAACAAATGAATGTTGACAACCCATAATGATTATATATAGGAATTTCATCTACACTAATTCCTGATGTATTTAATCACACAGTGGCAGACTTTGACGGTTGGATGTGTTATACTGACTGGGCTTAAATATTTATTTTGCCACGACGTCGGGTTTTTAAATTTCGCTTAAACATACAGTACCAGTCCAAAATTTGGACGTGATTTGCTCCACCTACTTTCTATTTGATAAGTTATATTTACATTATACTTTTATCCAAAACGACTTAAAAGTATCCAAACTTGGTTGGTCAGAGCCCAGGTTTAGTACAGCACCCCTGGATCAATGAGGGTTAAGAGTCTTGCTCAAGAACCCACATAGGTAACTTCAATGGACCTGGGATTTAAACCCAAAACCTTCAGAATGATTGCCCAACACCCTAACCACTGAGCTACCACACCCTTACTTAATGCAAGAATGGACTGTAGTTCTGCAATCCCAGAAAGTAGTAGACTACAGTACATACGGTGTACATCCACTTTACTCTGTTCTCTAATAATCAGGATTGATGTGAAGAAATGAAACTACAACAGCACTGATGCACTAAAACCCCCTCATATCAGTGTCACTGCAAAACTGACAAACAATCCTCCACCCAAATTACACCTGTTCTGTGACGCTCCTGACCAACAGAGAACCAAAAGGGGACTAACAAAAACAAGAAAACAGATGAGCTACAATCTGTAGTTTTAAAACTACAAAGTTCATCTATATGGTAAGTAGAGGAAATAATGGACCATACATACTGTAATTCATGCTAAAGGTTCCAATATTAACTAGTTTCAGACATCTTTTATTGCTGGAACATAATTCATTTTACTGGTTTATTACTTACATGTCATTTAAACAAAGGTAACTAAGCACAAATGAGAGCAGATTCATCACCTTTTTAATCTTACCAAAACATTTTTGCAGCTAAATACATGCAGGATCAACAAAATAATGAAGGCAGCAGATCAGTCTTTTTGCAGTATAACATATCAGTAATGAACAGCTGGCTGCCTTTTGTTAAAACAACAATATCAGTTGTGGTTGCATGACACATTGCTTAAAGAAAAAAATAAATAAAGCTGATTCTGGAGAATGTTCGAAGGTTTGAAAAACTGGGATGCAGGATGCCTTATTAGTTCAGCAGCTCACCAGCGAGAACCTTCAGGGGAAATGGGGTTTAATTATTTTTCACATCAAATAATGTAGTGTACCTGATAGTGCACTGACACTGTGTGCCTTATTTCTTAACAAAAAAAACAATAACAAAATAATCAGAACAAAACAAGATTTAATTTATTAATGTATTTATTTAAAACTAAATAATTAATAAACTGGCCCTCACCAATGATATCTAATCCTGTTTTTTAAAGTGAACATTGATTGTTAAGTAAATTGCTTGACCTACAGTACAAAAGCTGGAAAGTTAGTGGCCCTCAGTCCCTTCAGAATACAGCAATGGACTTAAGTGAACATATTGGCAACAAAAAGTATTTTAAGTATTAAAGTTTATGTTAAGTATATGCTGGTTTGGTCCCTCTGGCTGATATTACATGGTTAAAACACTATGTTGAGAAAATGTACTATTGTAAAAGAAAAAAAAAAAAAGTTAAATAAATAAATAAACTTGCACACAGGGGCGGCACAGTGGCTTAGTGGTTTGCACCTTCGCCTCTCAGCGCTAGGGATTCCCAGTTCGAATCCCCATCTGGGTGGAGTTTCCATGTTCTCCCCGTGTCTGCGTGGGTTTCCTCCGGGTTCTCCGGTTTCCTCCCACAGTCCAAAAACACGGATGAAGTCAATTGAATTCTCAAAATTGCCCCACATAGAGTGTGTCTGTGTGAGTGAGTGTGTGCCCAGCGATGGATTGGCGCCCTGTCCTGGGTTTATCTGCCCAGCGCCCGAGACGTTCTCCCCTGGATGGGCATGGGGAACCCCACCGCGACCCTAATAAAGGATGAAGCGGGAGATAATGAATGAATGAACGAACTTGCACACATTCAAATCTTATGTGTTATCAGTTCAACTGAGCTAAACAACTTTTGAACTGTGTCTGTGTCCAGGAGTCAGGCACCATCAACTGATTACAGTAGCTTCAGTGCTTGTCCCAATTCATAAATAATTTATTTATATAATGATGAACATGTTTTTGAACACGAACACACGTTTACATGTTCTTCTCATGTCCGAGTAGCTTTTCTGTTAAATCTACAGTTTCCATTATCCAGTGACATGTAGGTCAGGTTAATAATCAATACAAAATTTTATCTTGGTGTGAATGGGTTTGTATGTGAGACTTCCAGGAGATGGATCAGTGTTGAGGGTGTTACAATGCCTTTCACTCACTGAACACTGGAATAGGGTCCAGCACATTAATTAATTAAACATTAAATTTGTAGTAATGTATAGAATCTAATAATAAATTACTCAAGTTAACTTCAACCAGCTTAAATGTTGAAAGAATAATTTACATGGTGATTTAACTTCCCTATGCAACTCAAAACCGAAATAAACATTATGATGTTTAAATTTTAGTGCTTGTTTAACTAGTTGCTGTTTAATACTTCATATATCACACAATATATTGAATGTTAGAACTTGGCTTGTAATCGAATATATGTCTTACACATTGCCATGGCAATATCTCTTTATAAAAAAAATTTAAATAAAAAACACTGTGATTCGAGTTATCACAAAAACAAGGTGTCACATTCAGGCTCTAGTCTTTAAAAAGGTGGTTCAAGCGTAATATAATTGGCACAGACACAGTGCTGCTGTAGCAGAGCCACTATGAAACTTGACTTTACAACATGAACATAAACCAAAGTCTATACATTAAAAACATATGGTTACAAAACGTTTGGCAATTATCTTCTTTACCCTTTATAATTGTGAGCATTGCATGAAATATTCTATAAAATATATTTGTGTACATTCAGTCCATACCTGTATATGGGGGATGGATATCCCTGTGCCTCACAGTCAAATATAACCTCCCAGCGAGGTTTGTTAGGGTGGAGGGGATACACAATGCTGCCTGGCTGCTTGATGAACACTGGCTTTGTAGGTGTATTACTTTCTGAAAGTGACAAAAACACCACAACTGCATTGAGCTAAACTCTAAAGAGAGGACATGAGGAAAAGCAGATAAAAAAATCCCATGAAAAGATGTGCATAATTAACAAAATAATATTTGAACAGTTATGCTTATACAAGTTGTAATTGTGTCAGTAGTGGATAATACTAAGAAATACAACATTAATTAACTAAAACATGATATAATAAAACATAAGTAATAGTTTTTTTAAATAAAGAAGTGATTTTGGAACCAGTTTATATTTTCCTACATTTATTCATTCTCGGGCGGCACGGTGGCTTAGAGGTTAGCACGCTCGCCTCTCAGCGCTAGGGATTCCCGGTTCGAATCCCCATCTGGGTGGAGTTTCCATGTTCTCCCCGTGTCTGCGTGGGTTTCCTCCGGGTTCTCCGGTTTCCTCCCACAGTCCAAAAACATGGATCAAGTTAATCGAAATCTCAAAAATTGCCCCATATAGAGTGTGTCTGTGTGAGTGAGTGTGTGCCCAGCGATGGATTGGCGCCCTGTCCTGGGTCTATCTGCCCAGCGCCCGAGACGTTTTCCCCTGGATGGGCATCGGGAACCCCACCGCGACCCTGATAGAGGATAAGCGGGAGATAATAAATGAATGAATTATTCATTCTTCATAGATGCATAAAAGCAGCCTGGCATTTAAGCACATTTTTTCTAAGAACCTCTATTTCTTACATTCTGCTGTACAATCGCAGTAAAAAGAAACTATAGAGGCAACCCCTGATTATAGCCTATCAGAAATGGGAAAGTTTTTTTGATGCCCTAAAAAGCAAAAAAAAAATGGTTTTGTTATGAGCCATGTTAAAAGGAAGAAAGACTAAAATGTGAAGAACATTTAAACTAAAGTACCTCAACCCACAGTTAATAAATGTCTTTTTCCGAAATCATGTATGTCTTTATGGTAAGAATGATATCACACTGGTGAATTCAAATTAATTAATCCAATTTACTATAAGAGATGAACACTTTTCTGTTAACACTGTTGTACTTGTGATGCCCTTTAACAAAATACACTGCTTGATTATCGTCTATTCAAACAGAATAAAATAATAACGTTTATTGAATGTTTGTACTGTATGTAATAAAAAAAAAATTGCAGCACTGAAGGCATTTTAGGTCTTTTTGTCATACTAGAATAATTCAGTTAAAAAAGCTCTTGACTGTGAAACTGGTAAATCAAAAACATTTTTCTCTTTTTAAACCATTCTTTGTTAAATAATCCAACCTCTGGTAGGCTTCAGGTGATGGAACTTTCATGGTCCCCATGTGATTGCAAGCGATTCAGGCCCTGAGGCAGCAAAGCAGCCAACTTCATCCAGCATGCATTAGAGATTGTTATGAGGTATTTGTGTTGACACAAACTAAATACACAAAAGTAGTTTTTTAGGAGCTGTGTTTTTTTCTCTTAGGGGGAGAGAAACAAATGTACTTATATGCACACAAACAAAGAAATATCTATAAATATCCACAAATCCATTATCCATCCTTGTATATACCAGATTCATTTCTTTTTAATTCATTGTACAATTCACAACTCAGTCCAAGCATTTTGGATTGGCTGTAATGAGCTAATTTTAAATTTAAAACACAAGCTCCCTCTGAGACCATATAAAAACTTCAGCATTAAATTCAGCAGAAGCCAGCAAACTCACCTCAGCATGTCCAAACCAACACAGATGGGACTATACAGGCTAAAACGTGGGCTAAAAGCTGACATTCCAATCCTCTTCATTCATTTTCTGGGGATTTATGTTTCAAATGAAAATGCCAATCTTTCTGTATTAAGGGACCTTTCTGGTGTCACAACTGATAAGGTGCACATGCATCAGCAAAACACTCACCCATTGACCCACAGTTCACAGCAAGACACATCTGGACAACAGGGCATGTTATCTACATTTATATCATTCAGTGCTACACACCAGCAAAACGTTTTCCGATATTTTGAATGAGAATAGTGTCAATGTTTATCCTACCACTCTCTTGGCAAAATGGTTTAAAAACACCTTGCCAAGATAAACAGACCACCAGACACCATAGCGCAACCACACACATTACAACTAGGGAGATACTTTTTAGTATATCTATAATCTCCAACAGCCATCTTTGGCCAGTGGGAAAAAAAAGACATTTTCCAGAGAAAACCCACAGAGATACTTGAGGAACATGCAAACTGCACAAAGAAAGAACTCTGTTGACCTCTCTGCGTGCACTATAGAAACCATTCCTATGATGAAAATAAAATCTTTGTACTTAATCCTATAATATTCTCACATCTATCTAAAGGAGAACATTTTAGACACCATGCAGATACACCCAGAACGGGGTGCCAATCCACACTTAAACTGACGCACACACTATATATAGGGGCAATTCAGAGCAGACAATTTTCCCTGTTATTGGCTTATGGAAGGAAATCAGAAAATGTGGAGAAAACCCATGCGGACACATGGAGAACATGAAAACTCCACCCAGATTGGGCTTTGGGCCTGGATCCTCAGCACCAAAAAGTGGACATCCAAAGCACTATGCCACCACCTATGACCCCTATGATCAATTTTAAAGTGCTCAATTTGGTGAGAGTACTTTATCATAAATAACAATGAGGTGTGGCTATATACATTTGAACAATCACTGCATAGTATAATTATTCATGATAAGATTTAGTCTTTTTTAATAGAAGTTCTGGCATCTTTACTTTATTAAAAAGTACTTCAAATCCTTGTAATAAAGCCTACAAAAGCAAACCTCAGGTAAGAGTTTTCCTCGGAGGACATGTAGGATTAATGGCACTGCCTTGTACTGTTATCCACCATGTACTGCACTGCACCATAAAAAGCACAGAAAGCCAATCTTATCTGTAAAGGGCCGGTGTGGCTATGAGGGTTTCATTCCAAGCAAACACCACTTGGACCCAAGATAACCCATCAATCATCTAAATACAGAGTCCAAATGAAGTTGCGATAGGTAGAGCTCATGCTTGAGAGAGAAAAAAAAGACCACAATGGTCCTTTTGCACACAATATTGTGCAACACAATCAAACCATATACCCACCTCTGGGAAATCCAGCCAAACTACCAACATTCAACATCCCTAGTCAGCTAATTACTTGCTCCAAACATTCAGCCATTCAGCCTACAGTGGAAGCACAGCACAAATACACTACTACATCTCACATGTGCTGGTGCATTTATGTGTAATCTGCTATTCCTGCCTCTACTGCTGTGTGCCTTTGTTTTTACTTCCTGATGCCTTATACCATTTTAACTATTCAGAATAGATAATTGCTTATTTTATTTATTTACATTCAAGATACTGATAACTGGGGTGCATCAGAGGAGAAGTGGGTACACTGTTGCCATACAGAAAACAGGTTTTGAGTATAACATTGCTGCCTGGCTGCTAAAGGAGGATGAGTCTTGGTACTCCCAAGCTTTCTTCCTTAAATAACATAACAGGAAGTTTTTTCTTGCCACTGTCGCTTCGGCTTGCTCTTTGGGGGTTTAAAGGCTTCTCATTCTGTAAAGCTGCTTTGTGACAATGTACTGTTGTAAAAAGAGCTATATAAATAAATAAAATGACCGGTTCAAGCTGAAATAGATTATGAAACGAAAACAAATGGTCAGATGGCAAACTCAGAGCTTATCAAGTCCAAATGAGATGATTTTTATGCATCTGTAAAAACAAAACAAAACAAAAATAAATCTACAAAAAAAAATAAAATAAAAAAATTATCTAAATTTGCAGATAAGCATCCACTAAGCATGGTAATAGAAAGTTGAAATGCAACATGGTAAAAACTAAACATTGGAGGAAAAGAAAAGGCACAAACATTGACAGTAGTTAGTAGTTCCTTTTAAAGGAATTCTCAAAACACTTTAATGTGAAAGCATCTAGACTTATGACAAATAATGTAACTTAAGCAGATTGCTATAATAACTATGTTGTTAATGGTGGTAAATAGTGTAAAAAGTCATGCAGATACTTAAAATTATTCAAACCAGCTTCATAAAAATGACCTGTAGAGCAAAATGTGACAATTCAGAATTTAAACCTGGCTGACCTTTAACAGCTGCCGAACTCCACCAGGCATTTGGAAAATATATGGTTTAAACAGCTTAGATTCCAGTTTCCTGTCAGTTTAATGTATATATTCCTGGTTGGCTAATTTATTATTGTCCCATTTACACAAATACCTTGGCTTGTAATTAGTTAGGACACATGCTGACTACATTTCCCTAACTAATTCACGTGAAATTATACAACACCCTGCCAGCAGCAGTTGTCTGCTCTTGCTTTTCAAAGACAAGATGACTAATGTAATTGACTTGCAGGTTTATGAAACATCTTTCTCCATTTACTGCTATCAAACTGCATTTAATTTGTCTACCAAATCAATAATACTGTCCATTTTACAATGTACTGTATATAAGTTCACAGTAGTTCCGCGGTCCCTGTCTTTGACTGTTCTTTGGATGAGAGCATAGCAGGCATAAACTGCTTCAATGTGTAAAATATTATTCAAAGCCATTTCTGCTGAAGTAATGAAAATAAACTTATGGGTGCTGTAAGGCAGTAAGACCGGAAAGGCTGTTTTTTGAGTTTACTTACAACCTTGCAACCTACATCACACTTACATCTCTTTACAAATGTAAATTACCAATCCATCAAGCTAAAGATGAAGGTTTGTGTATGTGTGCACAGTCTCCGTTGCTTTGATGACCACACATTTTGAGATACATGCTCTTCAGGACCCTATGGAGGTTTCTAAAAGCGACTCTAAGGACTTTCAGTGATCTGTAGCAGCTGTAGCAAGCTATTAACTGCATAACATGTAACTTGATTTAGGGTGTGTCCGTGCAAATTCGTCACCGTGGCAATGTGATTCACTGGTGTGTTTTGTGTATCACATGCAGTAAACCAATAAGAGTGTATCTTGGCATTCCCTTTATGAGCCAGGTATGGCAGATTGCTACTGTATCAAAGCAGTTACTTAAAGTTACTTTTTCCAAAAACTCATCACAAAGTGACCAATTATGTGTAAATTAATGTTCACAGCATTTGCGGGAAACCTCATTATAAGCAAGGCAAAGAAGGGACTAGTGCTATTATAATAGTATGAGAATTAGTATATATTTAAATCATGTACACATAGCCTTCATTATTTAATGATTTTATATGGTTTATTTCCAATTCTAAACAGATTGTACTTCTAAAATAATCACAAACTTATTTCATAACAGAAAGCGGTCCGGAAAAACATTTTGGCTGAAAATCAGCCTTGAGCCAGATCAAGTATTTCAGTTCCAGACATTAGAAAGAAAAGAAATTAATAAATAATGCCCTCCCAACTCTAGGGCTTCTCCCAACTATTGCCATGATTCCAAAACTCACAAAAGAAACCATTTTGGCTCAATATTTGTCGTCACCTTCTGATTAAATTGACAGCTCTCTAAATAACTGCATCCAAATAATTCAAATTCCTGCATTTCTTCAGTAACAAGTATCAGTAAGATGAAAAGCATGCTTATGTTTAATGCTTAGTCTTTCTGTCTCTATTAAAGGGTCCAAACATACTCAGAACTTTAGGTTTGTAAACAAATACATTACCCAAGCCTTTTGAAATTCTCACATTCCACTAATTCATAATGAAAAAACCTCTTGTAACGAAAACATGGTCTTCCCTTTGATATGCTTTTACTTACCACAGATGAAAAATAACTTTTGTTTTTCAAATCACATTTCATTATTTATGCTGTGCCTGTCTCTGTTAAGATGGTATAGTTGACCCACATTTCGTAACTGCTTTGTTTATGCGATGAAACAGCTGTTTCAACTGCAGAGAGCCCATCAGAATTCTCAGAAGGGGTACTAGTGGTCCCTGAGGAAATATAGTCATTCAGGCAGTGCAGAGCTGAAGCCTTTGTGGCAAGTTGGGAATGCAGGACTCATAGCAAATAAACTAGGATTAATAAATTTACTCATAAATTACAATGCTGTATACACAGTTCTCTCTGATCTATTTATTAAAAGTAATTTTGAATGCTTATATCGACCTACATTTGGGGGAAAAAACAAACCTTGAGGGGCAAGAGGTGGCGAAGAAGGGATTGTGCTGCTTGTAAATAATAAATGGTGTAATTCAAGTCTCATCACACTAAGGGAGCAGTGTCTTTATCCACAGTCTATGCTTCTAGCATTACCCATCCCACCATGCTCTTAAGGTTCAAGTCATTAAGGTTGTATTATCCTTACTACGAGCACAAAAATCCATATGTGAAATCATAAATAGTGGATGGATTACATTTACATATGATATTTGTATGGTTCTTGAGGTAAGTAAACAGTATCGGTACCATGCAAATCTCGCATGTATTTTAATCACCAAGAAACCGGCTGTAAGACACTATATGCGAAAATAAGTACATTAACATTATTTGTGAAACACATGAATAATTAGTAAATAATCCAATATCCCAATAAAACATCTTTTAAATCATTCTCTGAGCCAATTATCTCACTCATCATGGGTACTACTGAAGCCCATTTAAGCTCGCGTTGTATGAAAGGGGTAGGGAGGACACCATGATGTTACCTGTCCATTGCAAGGCAAGAAAAGAGAAACTCATTTACACAGCTCTACTGACTTGCATGTCTTTTGACTGTGAAGAAATTATGAAAAATTATGGTAAGAAATTATGAGCTTCTTGAAAAATTCTGTGCAAATTAAAGTTTCTAAACAAACAAACACAAAAAAAACCACCTGAGAATAAAAAAAAAGCATTGGATTTAAAAAAAGAAAAGCTAAATTCAAATTTCAATATCAGGAAGTTAATTTGTTGTGTCTGAATTTTGAGATCCAGGCCCAATAATTATGTTTTTATTGATGATATTTTTTTAAATCTTAGCTTCATAAAGCTTAACTGCTAATTCGTCAGACACCACTTACTGCTTTATAACTGCAACACTTCATGTCACCTTAGTAACCACCTGTGCGAAGACAACTGGTGGTCACTGGTAGTCAGCGTATACTTTAATTAGACTGTGGAATTTTTTGCAAACTATTTTAAGATAACTGTTTAGAATGACCTTTGTGAGCCCGTTGCTGAAAACAATGAAGAATAGATCGACTCCCATTGATGACTTAAAATGTTCCCTGCAAGCCCTTCGGTAAAGACATTGTAGAATGCATCAAATTCTGTTGATGGCCTTTAGGGCAGATGACATAGGAATAATACAAACTGGGCTAAAGGTTGTAATAGAGAAAGTCAAGAGACCTAAAGGGATATAAATGGACAATCTACAGAGTTTAGTGTGACAGAAGTGTAGAATAGAATAAAGAAGATTTCAGACTACAATCTAACTCGAATGTGTGGTGACAGCAGAACTAAGGATTTTGCAACAGAATCAATTTATCTAGTTCCCTGAGGTCTTTTTTATTGCTGCCCATCTTCTTGTCCTTTTTCACTCACACGTGATAAGTACTCTTCATCGCTGTCCTTCACATTCAACCCTGTTATTCACAGGTGACCAGGTCAGGAGAGAACCAAGATAAAGCCAAAAAAAAGTGGGCACTTACGGCATTTACTTTACGGCTGTTCTACACCAGAACTTTAAAAACCCAAAGTGACCTAAAAGTGTTTAAGAGCAATGCTGTAATTTATTTTTGTAATGAAAGTGTTTTTTTAACTATTTTTTTGGAGTTGTAACATATTAAATAACTAAATTGCCCCAAAAAGTATTCTGCTCAAAAATAGATACTAACATTCCCATTCATCCATTATCTTCTGCCCATGTCCATCCAGGGGAAAACGTTTCGGGCGCTGGGCAGATACACCCAGGACATGGCGCCAATCCATCACTGGACACACACTCACTTACACAGACACACATACAAACACACTATATGGGGTAATATTGGAGAATTCAATTGACCTTGATCCATGTTTTTGAACTGTGGGAGGAAACCGGAGAACCTTCCGCCTTTCTAAAGAACCATTAGAACTAATTATTGTAAAAACTTTAGCTTGGTATTAGGGTATAGTATGGGTGCATTAAAACGTATTGTGCTTTGTACACGTTTTAAAAAAAATAATAAAACTACACATTTAAGATCTGAATACTAATGAACCTGCAGTGCTGTAATTACACCCGACACAGGTCCTCAAAAGGCTTTGACTCTGTTAAATCAGAACACATGTAGCCAGAGCTTGAAATCCCTCAAGGTCTTGATATTCTTCCAGCTAAAGAACATCAGGGGTGTTAGAAGATGAAACCACTTACATGAGGTTACAAGCATGCTTACTTACAATACCTGCAGCTGTCCATAGAATTTTAAATAAATATAACAACGTGTTAAAAGATAAAAGTAAGAGAGAGAGAAAAAAAAGAAAGAGACAGCAAACACTTGGTAAATAAATAGATCCAGGTGTCATCATAAGCTTAGGTTACTCCATGGTTAGTACTTAGTGTAAGTGCATTAACAGTAAAATTACCTCTGTGAGATTTCTTAAAATGTGAAGTGCATTACAAATTTAAAGTATTTTTGACATTATTATAATTATAATTATTATTATTTTAATTATTCTTATCATCATCATTAACAATTTTGACAGTTTCCAGCAGGGGTTGGCAGCCTATGGAACACGCTTCACAACTGGCATCTGTGGCATTATTTGCATGGAACGTGATTTAAAAGTACAAGTTACAGGATTACAAATATTAGTGCCATATTGGTTGGATTTTTGCCTACTGATGATCCATTACATTAGATTAGTGTGATTTAAGGTAGTTGTAAGCTATACGTTATTGGAAGTGTAAATCCTTTCAGGTTTAAGCCAACTGTTTAATGTATCAACAGGATACATGAATTTACAGGAGACATTGAAAACTCCCAGAAATGGACATAATTATAACAATGTAAATGACACACACTCAAAGTCAGTAATAATTTTAAAATGCAACTAATTAAGTTCCAGTACAGATTTGCATGTGCCATTTTCTCTTTTTAAACCTGCACATTAATACCTTGTTGCAAAACATGGTACCAGATTATCTCAATGACAATGCTGGGGTTGTTTTTCTGACTAGTGCAGTTTAACCTGCAATTTACCTCCATTAATATTCTACCATGAAAATGGGGAGTAAAGGGAGGGGAAATACAGAGCTCACATACAGCCTGTTTTTAAAACATAAAACCACACACTTCATATCACTAAAATAATTTATTGATATAATCACCTGACTCACCATCACATACTGGGGAAAAAGGGAAGAAGAGAGGAGAAAAAAAAAACACTGCCTAGCTCAAGTTTAAACCATTAAATACACATTTACACATTTCTACAACTAAATATTTACAATACACTATTGTCTCATTTTTTTGTGTTTACACTATTATTTCAGCCAACTGAAATTTGTTTTCAAACATTCGTGCATCTAATATCTTAGTCAATGCACGGACAGTGGACCCTTAGAGTCCCAAAGTTCTGTTTGTAATGTGGGTCTTTTCCTGACTGCTGTCACAAGACATTAACTTGAAATTGAACAATACTGACAAAAGACTGACTGCTGCCCGATTGCAAAGATTGGTATTTCCTATATAAGGGTCACCTTTGCTTATAAACTACATCTTACATGCTCTGCCCTTTCCAGTCATGTCTACACTCGCCTTGTCCTTGCGAGTCCTGAATAAGCTGTGCAGTCTGCAAATGGCCCAGTTTTCCTCTTGGGAGGGCTAGATCACGCTGAATGAATTATTTTTTATGGACTTGAGGCTTTGCAGAGGTCAAATGTGACAACATTTCCTCCATACTTATCCTGATTCCAAACCCTCCAGCATGCATTACACAGTGCCAGATATCTCTCCCCTTATGGAGAGCCTGGCTTGGTTTTCAAGTGTTAAAAGAAATACCATCGTGTAGGAATAAAAAAGGACCAGAGGAAATCAAAAAGCTTGATTGCTTTTTAACCATGTTACTGTGGCTCTTATGAGCACACTGCAGTCAACGTGGGAAACCCTGCAAATGAATAAAGTTTGTGTGATGATTACAATCCCAAATCACAAGGCTGTTTAACTCCTGTAAAGCAGCAAAATAAAATGACACAAGAGTATTTAGCAGCAGGCACTGTTCAGTTTAATGGGTTTTTACTTGTTAGCATCTCTGAGAAAGTATGGGTCAGAGGCTTTGCCACAGTTGGTTCATGGACCAAGTCATCCAAGTTATTTTTTTATAATTAAGTTTAAATGTACTTTTTATTACTTTTAATTTAAGCTACAGTGCCTTGCATACATGATAAAAAAACATATATAGAAGAGATCTTTTATGACCCCTCCATCACATCGCCCCTCCATCAAGTTTTTCTGCAAAATCTTTTAGTTTGTCTAAGAAAAACTTTGCCAATTTATTCAAAGAGACCTTTGTGAGTTCAGAGACTGATGCTGAATGAAAGGACACGGCGCTCAGTCTAAATCCCAAAGGTGTATGACAGGGTTGAGGTCAGGGTGTTATGGGCAGCACTTTGAGTTCAGGGACACAGTCAATCCGGAACAGAAGAGTATCCCCCTAACTGGCCCAATAAAATTGCAGGTTAGGTGCTTGATTTGAATCTGTGTAACAATGAAGCTGAATGAAATGATGAATGTGTCCCAGTGATTGTGTCCTAACAGTTTTGTTTACATTGTGCATCTTACATCTTTTTATTGCAAAGCTGAGATCTCTGCTGGAGCGTGACTGGTTTAACTATGTTTGTATGTGTAGGGATTTTCAAGAGGTGTGTGGCTCTATTACCTCCCCAGCCTCTTATTTACAATTATGTGTTTAATTTAATAAAAAGGGGGTGAAATCAGGTTTCAGCAAGAGTCCTCATGTCCCTGACTATGACTAAAAGTGAGAGCAGGTCGCAGAGCTCACCTTCAATTTTTTAGCTATTTAGCGTAAACTTTGATTTACTCTTTGCGCTAAAAATTTACAAGCACTGCTGTGAATCACCCATCAGCCAAACAGTACCTGATCTGTGGTGGCCACGGTCATTAAAGAACAAAGTAAAATGAACTAACAAAGTGTTTAGAGAAACAGATGGACAACATTCTGTAATTGTAGAACTACAATGTGAATGTATATTGTAAGTGGAGGAGATGAAATGTATGTATGTATGAAATGTATAAAGAAATAATGACTGTACATATTGTGGACAGTGAATATATATTTTCACCTTACAAGAGAACAAGTAACCCAACACACTATAGCTGTTAAAACAGATGATCTCTAAGTGCTCCCCCTAGATTTGTATGCCATCTGTGCTGCATGAAACCCAAGCTGCAGAAGTCATACTCGGGTTTCAGTATCTGAAGCTCAACCGTTTGATGTTGAAAACAAGAGCATTTATATTTATAACTTCAATTCAATCAATTTCTATAAAAAAAATTGATTTGACGACCAAAACCACAAATGCCAGATTCAACAGGATTCTCGAATTTATTTATTTGGACAACCTGAGCTGTAAAATTGTAAAAAAAAATGTATAAAATCTTTAAAGAATTTTGCCACATTTATAAAAAGAATAAACGGGGGGTATAAACAAATCTTTTTTTTTTTTTTAATTAAGCATGCATATAATCTCTAAATTAACAGACACACTGCTGCTTGAATTTGGTATTGAGGAGCTGAAAAACAACTTTTGATTGACTTCAGAGTCATCTTTAGAAATTCTTACTGACTTAAAAAAGCATATATGAAAAAGGTGTCAGATTCATGAATAAAACTAATTTGATGCAAACAGTCTAAGACTATACAAGTTTATAGATGAGGTTAAGATGCTTACCTGCAAGGCACCCCATGAATGGCAGCATCACCAGCAGTTTCCATGGAAACCTCATTTTAACTGTCACAGGTCAGGGACAGCACACATTTAATCAGAGGTAAATAGACTGCAGCTTTGTGCAATCTTGGACCTCCCTGGCCTGAAATCAAAAGGCAAGACAGAAAAGGTTAGCAAGTACAATGCATCCATATTCAATGGTACGTTTTGCTTTTAAGCACCCAATTTTTACATTTCATAAGACTTCTATAAAAACAAATTTGAAAACTTTAGAACAAGGTAAAAAAAAAACAAGTGCGTCTAGGGAAAAAATATTTCCACAAACAGTCTATTAAAGATATAATCAAATCATTCTTTTGGATGCATGTAAATCTTGTATGTATGTTTGGATTCTTTTGCATGTATGCAAATCTTTCAGTGAAGCCTAATTTTACATAACCCCAAAGCTGCATTTGTCTTTTACAAACTGAACTATACTTATGAGAAATCAATATTTCTTAACATCTAGTAAATACAATACAAGAACAGCACATGTATGGATAAATTTGTTTTTTTATTTAATATTTGTTTATTTGTATGGCACCTAATCTCATCAAGGTCAAAGGGAATGCTGGAGCACCTCTCAGAGTTCATGGGAAAGAAAACACTTTGGATGTGTTTGTGCTTCATTCACACATAGGGACTTTTCTGGCTCATGTAGCATTTTTACTTAATTTGAGTAATGCATTAATTAAGCTTTCTTAATTAATTAAGTGTAATTAATTGAGATCAAAATTGAGGTCATTGCAATAAAACAAGACTAATCAAGCCAAATAACCAAGGTACTTTTACATTAGGTGTAAAATATCATTTGAGCTTCCTCAAATTTGGTAACAAGCTAGAGTTCTGCCAAGAATAGCAAATAGATAACACCCCAAAACAAAACATGAATTATGCATCTACATGCTGAGCACAGAAAACCATGTCTCTTTAACTCTTTTCTATGGGTACATGATAAACACTGAACAGATATTGTATTTTTTTAAGGA
The DNA here is from genome assembly GCA_019802435.1 of Corydoras maculifer. Classification (NCBI taxonomy): domain Eukaryota; kingdom Metazoa; phylum Chordata; class Actinopteri; order Siluriformes; family Callichthyidae; genus Corydoras; species Corydoras maculifer. The sequence continues at coordinate 1,385,758 of JAFMOD010000437.1, forward strand.
ATGTGGAATTCTATCGAGGGAATGATCCAGTCATTGCATTACTGCTTTCCACTGAGCTTTTGGTGAAAGACAATTGATTTGAAAATATTTTTTTATTATTTACAACCCTCCAATATGTCAAAGAAAAAAACTATAAAGACAACAAATGTAATCAGAGGTTATTGCATCATAAACTTAAAGATGCTGTCCTGTTCCAATATGCAAATGCAACCCATGCAACATTGTTTACCAGAAAAAGGATGGGTTCATGCATGGTTGGAGTCAATTCCATTTTTCATTTATTGATCTTGTAAACACTCACATGGGTAAATGTGCCAGTTTTTCTACTCTTATTATACACCAGTCAGTTATATCATGACAAACTTATGGGAGGTGCATCTCAATAAATGTCTCAATCTTAGTGACTTACAATACAAAAACAATTAAAAAAACAACACAATATTAGTGGTGTTTTGTATCAACATACATATATACATACACACACACATACATATATACACATACACGCACACACTTGCTGTCAAAGTTTTATGTTAAATTTTATGCAGATAGAAAACACAGAGAAACTTAAACTTTTAAGCACCAATGTACACTTCATTATAATAATAACAATTTAAAAAATAAAAAAACAAGTTTAACCTGAGTGACAGAAACAGCCAGTAGAAAGACAAAAGTGTAGATCAGGTACTAATTAATACAGCTTTAGTGAACTTGGCATTTAAAACATGGCACCTAGCAACGATATTCTTGAAAAAAAATATGCGGGACTGAAGTCTACAAACTGAACCTAATCTTAAATATTCAAATAGACATCAACAGTAATACATGATGCAGGACAGAATTGTTTTTCATCTAAGTAAATAGCCTAATAATGAAGATTCACATAAAAGTTCAGTATTCTCGCACCTGTCAACATGTGATATTACAAACTGCCACTGATCTTCTGATTGGGTCTAATTTAAAGTGCCATACAATACAAATACTCCTACAAATACAAATATTTTAACAAGGCTTTAACAAGGCCAGGTCTGCAGCTTACTGGATGATTTTATTTTAACTTTACAGACTATTGTGTATTTAAATTGAGGAAGGCAAGCAGATTAAACTAACCTGCCTGGTACCAACAATTAAGTCACTGTCAAAATTACTGCAATTATATTCCCCTATAATAATGGCCTACATCTTTATCTATATGATATTATACATCACTGCTGTTTACTGTCTTGCATAGCCTTTAACATGGAATGGCTACTAAATGTAACCCTGGAAACAGTTTTAGCTTCATATAGTTTTGCACAAATTTTGTAAAATTGCAGTTCAGCTATTTTTGCAATTTAGTAATGCACATATTAATAGTGTTTATGGGTCTCTTACCATTAACAAGGATTTTCACTCATCATACCATTATAGGTAAGAGTCTCTAAATGTGGGCAAATTTGTAAAACCCTGAAATAGACTGGCAATCTGCCTAGATTGTATTTCTGCCTATTGCCTTAGACAATTATATTAAATACAGATTTTGTATTTTTCAGATTTAACACTTTGTTATAGGTTTAGTTCATATTTGTTATAGTATTTTTTTCCTGGCACACATTTGCCCATATCGAGAATAATTAAATCTTACATCTAATTGTCTAATAATAATAATAGGGTTTAAATCCCAATCTGAGTGGAGTTTCTATGTTCTTCCCGTGTCTATGTAGGGTTAATATTGGTTCTCCCACAGTGCAAAAACATGGATTTAAGGTAAAATCGGCTATTTTAAATTGCCCCTTTATAGTGTGGCTCATCAAAAAAAATCTGCAACCCCAAGCGAAAGATTATGGATAGATCTAAACAGTTCACAGCCAACTTAGTAAGGTCAGGTGCTACTTTAAATATAAGCATTGAATTATAAGCAGACTGATGACAAATCCAAAAGCTCCACTTAGATTTTAGAAATTGTAACTTTTACTAAATTAAACAAAAAATTGGTTACAGATTACCACCAAAAGTACCAGAAAATCATATAACAAAAACCTTCAAGCCTTAAAGCTTGGGGCATTATCTTCTTCAGACTCACCAGTCTCTGAGTGCCTGCTGCTCCAGACCCGAGCCCCCTGTGCCGGTTCGATTTCACCTGGGTTATGTTGTTTCAGTCTTGGTAGTGTTCCTGCTGTTTTAGCAGCATCTCCTTCTGTGTGCTTTATGATCTCTCGATGTTAAATAAACTTCCATTTGATTTATTCTGCTCTCATCTCCACTTTCTGCTTCTTGGTACTCATGCATTTGTCCCAGAATAAAATCCTAACCATAAACAAGAGATTAACATGTCTTTAGGGGTATTTTGTATTCGATTTATTTTTTTAATATATTTTTTTATTTATGAGTAAAAATTTACACTAGATCACAAACATGAGTGGATGCAGCTGTTTACATGTCGATCTAAAGAACCTGAATGTCCATGGTTCTAAAAAAAAAAGAATTGGTTTTTAATTACAGCATTTAATTAAAAATTAAAACGATAGATTTCAAAAACACCTGGTTTAGTTTTTGGGGTACAATGGACAGGAACCTTTTTGTGTGAAGTTGGCATGTTCTCTTTATAGCTTGTCCTATAAGAACTTCTGTTCTGTTCAATATTTCACAAATTACCTGCTTTGTGAGAACTAGAGATTAATTTACACAAAACCTTATAATGATTTAACAAAACAGCTACATTTAATTACCCCTGCACCCCTTTCCTCAAAAAGAGGTTCAGTACACCTGACCTGTATAAGTAAACTTATAAAAGTATGGCCATTAAAGGAGGTGGCAGTTGGGACAAAGCCACTTTGTGGGCAGCACCACATCTCAAAGCTATAGTGGTCATTCACATGATACATGGTTTAAAGATTACAGGTTGTCAGCAAGCCATACAACCTCAGGTGGTAATCAAACCATGCCAGTACACGGTGCGAATGTCCCCTTTACTCTGTTCTCTAATGGTCAAGACCCCAATAGTACCACCACAGAGCAGGAATTATCTAGTTGGTGCATTGTTGCTAAACCAGCAGTGTGTTTAAATGAAACTACAGCAGCACTGCTGCACTAAAACCCTCTCACCACATCAGTGTCACTGCAGAACTGAAAAACAACCCACCACCCAAATGATAGCAGTTATGTGATTGACCTGACCAATAGAGAACAGAGAACCAACAGGGGACTAACAAAAACAAGGAAAACAAATGGACTACAGTCTGTAATTTTAAAATTACAAAGTCCATCTCTATAGTAAATAGAAAAAGACTTCTTATCTGTAAAATTATGTCTCTTTTGTAATTCCATGTGGTCTAACCAAACAGTCCCCACCCCAAAACCTCATCATAAAAGGCTTTATGATAAACAGCATGCATGTGAGAATATCACCACAACCAGCAGAGTGCAGCAAAAACTCCTCATATCTCTTGTCCATGTTGCTGGTCTGTGGAAACGCTTCTGCATTCTAAGACATTTTTTATATGTGATTTAGTGAACAGATCTAATTGCAATAAAATTGACGCAGTTATAAGACATTGGGATTATTGCTCAGTGTTTACATCCTACAAGATCACTGATGTAAAAAAAAAAAAAAAAGCCAGAAATTTGCAGGTTTTTGGGCACCAAGATTCCAGAAAGGAATATGTTGACATAGTGAAACCTAATCCTGTTGCAGCCATTCTGTATTATTTGCATGTATAATACATAGGGTAAACGAAGGCACAACAGGAACAACTTTAAATCCACACTAACATGTTTACCATTACTGGTTTATTTGCATTCTTAAAGTCTTAATAGCTCAATTTAGTTAATTTGTGCATATAGGATTATAATGCATGGAAAGCATAGAAAGCACTGCTTTCTACTGGGGGTTTTATTCATTTGCCAACATGCTTATCCTGACCAGGGTCCTGAAGGGTGCTGGAGCCTATCCCAGGATTTACAGAAAAAAATGAATAAAAATAAATAAAACATGGTCACTAGCTCAATGCAAGGCACACACACATTCACACCTGAGGGACATTTAGTATCCTCACTTTACCTATTCACACATCTTCTGACTGCGAGAGGAAATCAAATCAGACCACACAAACTCCACAAAGGTGAGGGGTTGGCACATTGGGTTCTTCGTCAATGTTCATTGTACAACAGGTACTTTTGGTCTGGATCTGTCTGAGTAGTCATTCTAAATAATGGGATGAAATGATTTATCTGCAAAATACATGAAAGCATCATAATCCCTGCATGTCATGAACCTCATAAATAAAAAAATACATTTTTTAAATTGCACATTTTTCACATGCTTGCTTGTTCAGTCTCATCCAACCAAGTTTGTTGGTTTCATGTATATTATATAAATTATTGAATAAACTATTAAAAGGTAGTCATGTATTTAATTAAGAATATGTACAACACACAGGTTTAAAAGCACAGTAACTGCAAAAAAAGTCAAATTAAACTAGAAAAAATACAGAACATTAATTAATGTCTCAGTCATTAAAGTTTTTTTTAATTTTGAATGAAATCAATGAAGGGCGGCACGGTGGCTTAGTGGTTAGCACATTCGCCTCTCAGCGCTAGGGATTCCCGGTTCGAATCCCCATCTGGGTGGAGTTTCCATGTTCTCCCCGTGTCTGCGTGGGTTTCCTCTTGGGTTCTCCGGTTTCCTCCCACAGTCCAAAAACATGGATCAAGTTAATTGAATTCTCAAAATTGCCCCATTTAGAGTGTGTCTGTGTGAGTGAGCGTGTGCCCAGCGATGGATTGGCGCCCTGTCCTGGGTCTATCTGCCCAGCGCCTGAGATGTTCTCCCCTGGATGGGCATGGGGAACCCCACCGCGACCCTAATAGAGGATAAGTGGGAGATAATGAATGAATGAATGAAATCAATGAAAACACAAATGCAAGGTACAAATCTATTACACACCACAGGACACTCATTCCCTTATTTTCAAGCATCTCTGTGTAAAAAGTTCCTTATAACAGATGCATATTTCAAAGGGTTAGTGGGAAACCAGGGTACCAACAGAATATTACAGAAGAACTGGAAAAAAGGACCTCATGAGTTACAGATAACTACTGCAACTATTGCTTCCATCACTATTATTAAACAACTGATTAGCTCAAACTCAACAATCCTACATATTCAGCCATTACTTACACTTTGAACGACCATAAGAGCTTTTTAAATATATATTCTAATGCTGTTTTTAAGAGAAATGTGTGAAAAATGTGAACCTCTAAAGTGTAATTGTTTAAATATTGATCAATAATAGATTTCAACCAGGGAAAATCGGCACTTCCATAATTTAATAGCTAAATAAACCACGGTAAATTTTAAAAGTCACAGTTTTATTCGGAACAATAGAGAAAACATGGTAAAAACTGCACAGCCACTTGCCTGAATGACTGGAGCGCAGTTCTCAGTCTCCACGCTGGTGTTGCTCTTCCACGCACATCTTTTCCACTAGTCCACGTACGACGCGTCCGAGCGAACTTTCTGAATGAGATGCGCTGTTCTGCCTGCTTTCTTTTAATAACAGTATTGATTCAGTCCATCATAGTCCTTCACTGGTCACGCACGTTAGACGCGCGCTCTCGGAGCTGAAGTGCAGAATGAGATGCTGAGGAGGAGCGCTGCGCTGCGAGGTGAGGTGAGAATGAAGAGAGGCTTCAGAGCGCTGCACTGATTTGCGAGCTGCATTCACCTTCTGAACACAACACTGCTCTCTGTTCAGTGAGAGGAAGGAAGGCTGGCTGTCAGGCGGCTGGATTAGTGTTAACATCTTCCTTCTAAAACACAGAGACAGCAGCAGATAAATGAAACCGATCTGCATCAGCACCGAACAATGGTAATCTAGGATTGAGACAGAAGTAAATAAAATGTGTATAATATATATATATATATATATATATATATATATATATATATATATATATATATATATATATATATATATATATATATATATATCCATCCATTATCTTCCGCATTATCCTATATTAGGGTTAGGCTTTTCCTCATGTCCATCCAGGGGAGAATGTTTCGGGCGCTGGGCAGATAGACCCAGGACAGGGTGTCAATCTATCGCTGGGCACACACTCACATACACACTCTATATGGGACAATTTGGAGAACTCAATTGACTTGATCCATGTTTTTGGATTGTGGGAGGAAACCCACACAGACACGGGGAGAACTTATTTATTTATTTATATCCCCTTTATTTATTTACATCCCCTATGCCAATGCAGGGGAGAACGTTTTGTGCACTGGGCCGATACACCCAGGTCAGGGTGCCAATGAGCGCAATCACACACACTGTCTATATGGAGCGATTTAGGTCTTTGGACTGTGGGTATAAACTGGAGGAAACCCACCCTGACACAGGAAGAACATTGAAACGTTGATCCCTATGCCTATCCAGGGGTGAACATTTTGGGTGCTGGGCAGACACACCCAGGTCAAGGCGCCAATGAGCACACACACCATCTATATTGAGCAATTTTGGGCTTTTAATTTACCTTGAATCCATGTCTTTGGACTGTGGGAGGAAACCCACCCGACATGAGAGGAACATGGAAATTCCACCCAGATTAAGATTTGAACCCGAATACCCAGCGCTGAGGGGCGAACTTGCTAACCACTAATATACAGTATATATATATATATATATATATATATATATATATATATATATATATATATATATATATATATATATATAATGTAATGTAAATACATGTGTGTACACACAAAAATACATATACATAAATTATACATAAAAATACAGCCACACATACACAAGGTTAAAGCCAGGGTTAAACCTGTATCAAAGTACATACTTTTTTTTAAAGGACATAACAAGGAACCTATTTCAACAAGTAGCTGTATAATAATGATCAGTGACCTAAAGACCAGAACAAACTGTCCTGTTCCTTTTTATGTCATCTGCCAATAGATGGAGGCAATTTTTACATAATTAAACTTTGAAACAAGATCATCCAGACATTAATTTACTGAAATACATCTTGGTTTACCAAAAACTGGGGTACTCTGTGTTATTGCAGGGGTCTCTGTACCCAAGTAATTAATACAACTGGATTTCTGTAGCTACCAGTCAGTGAATATTTATTCAAATGATATTAAGTTGAGATAAAATTACTGATTTTAAACTAAAACACATGATTAACCAGTCAGTTTGGATCAATTGCATATAAAAAATGCGGCATGTCAATCTACAACATTAAGACAGCATTATGAAGGGGATTCAATAGTTGGCGTGTAATTCATTTTTACACTACAGTCATATAATACTTTGAGTTTTATTTTTATTTAAATTATTCGAAGGGACCAGCAAAGGTAAATGGGTTTTTTCAATACATCAGAGCCATTACATTAGATTAATATATTCCACTTATTGATTCTTCAAAAGGCAGTTATAAGAAGAGAACACATGTACTTTAATCAACTGAAGATATAGATAGACCTTAACATGAGGAATCAGAGAAGCCAATACAACTTTTACATTTATAGCCTGTGCCTTGTTTATCCATTACCCAGAACCTATATTTGAAGATTCAGCATTTAGCTTCATGAATCTTAAATACGGCCATATGTTTTATTACAGCTACAACTGTGGCTTTGCGCAATTGTTTTTTTGGTAACATATTTTGGAATTTCATATTCACAATTCATATTGATAACTGATCTTTTAGCTTTAAATTCTGATTTGAAATTGCTACCCTATAAAGGTAGTCTATATGCAATTAAGCGACAAGCTGGATTGATTAAAAAAATAAATAAAATTCAACGCCTGTCTTAAAAACACAAATTTTCTGACTAAGGCAATATTAATATAAATGAGGTTAACTAAGTGTAAAAGAAATGTAATTTGATTAAAGTAAGACTAGCTTTAAAATGCCTAAAATGCTTAAACAGCTAACAGGTTTGATCATAGGGCCTACACTCAGTATTTAGTTCACATAAAATATGGACAAAACAAGAAGTTTTAAACTGTAGTATGATGCAAAAAAGTAAAGAGACGTCCCTATAAGAACTGAAGATTAGCCTGATGTCAGTTTTAATACAGATAATCTGAGATAAAAACAGACGATAGTAACACTGCAGCAACTGTTTAGCACCAAAGCACTAACTGCTGTCAGGGTCTTAAAAAAGGATTTCAGGGAAAGAAAAAGAAAAAAAGAAAAGAAAAATTCAACTTTAAAGAATCTAAACTTGTAGCTTAAAATCACTTACATTACATTTGGTCATTTTACAGATGCTTTTATCCAAAGTGACTTACAAGAACATCAACCTGATGAATGGGGGTCAAAGCACAGGGTCAGGATAAAGCCCCCCCTGGAGCAAAGTGGGTTAAGGGCCTTGCTAAACGGTCCACGTTGGTAACAACCAACTATCAGATTAATAGCCCAAACAAACCACTAAACTACCACCTCATACAATTCAAAAACAATAAATAAATCCCTTATAGTAAGTTTTATTTATCCAACAATAATGTTAACTCTGCAACACATGGTGGCGGTGCGAATCATCGCGGCAGGGCAAATTAACACAGTGGCTCCCTCTCTCTCGGTCTATGGAGAGAGGGAATGATCTATTGATTCTCTGTATATCCTAGATTTGCAGTGGATTGTACGATAATCCATCCTTGCATTCTCTAATAATTGATAACAAAGACTTATGCTATGTGGTTAACTGTGCTAAACAAAAAAACAAGACCAACAGTTAGCCATACAGTCATTCTCAAACCGTTGATGGCACCTTTATGTTCCCATCAGTTCTACATTAAATCTGTGCTTCATACATTCATACTTTACCTTACTTATCCTTCAGGCTGGACAATGAAAAGAACCTATACAGCTTTACCTGGCCTTTTAAAACCTTCCAGGGTCACGCCTGGGCTAAACCATGTGGCTATATGATTTAGGGGGAAACATTTCATTGCTTTTATTTCATCACTTATTTTTTCATCTGTTGAAATACTTCATATTGTTCTTTTTTATTATTGTGTATGTATAAATAATAAAAAATATACGAGAGCTTACAGCTTTATGTTATTTGACTACTCCCCCTTCCCCTAATACAACAAATGGTTTATCCCGATTTGTTAAACCACCATGGAAATATATCTATAAATATTTCTATACAGTAAGAAGTACTCTCATCTTAAAGTAAAGTGATAGATTTATTGTGATCTATTTTGCCTACAGTGCTTTATACACAGAGGAATTAGTCATCCACATTTAACCTATCCTGCAGACACACACAGAGTGACGTGAGCACACGAGCGGTGGGCAACTTTGTATACGCTACCTCTTATATACACATATTCCAACCTAAAAACAGTATAAAGCTCCCTAAAAATAAGATTTTTTAGGAATTTAGTACTTTTTGGTTTAAAATTGCTCTTTGAAGCTTAATTTTTTCAAACCCTTTTGTGGTGATTGGCATTAATCTCTGTTCTGCCTTGTAATGCCTCATCATAAATGACTTCTGGATCAGCTTCAGATGACAATGCATACACAAAATCTACAAAAAACATTAATTTGCATAAGTAAGCACCATTTAAATATGATGAATCTGATGTCAAGCAATGAGTCTGTGTTAAATGTTTATTAAATCCTTGTTTGCATAATGATTTGTCATTGGCCCTTTTTAAGACAATACTCTAAATACTTATGAATACAGCTGTATATAAAATGTCACCCCACCAATACATGGTTTATGGTATTAATCTAATTTGACAATTTTTGGAAGTGTATCAGGTTTATTTGAAAAAAAAATAACCATTGATTAATTTGGCACTGTGTCAGTTATAGATGGTATTTAGAGATCTGGATCATCAACCAGAAGATTGAAGCTTTCAGCTTCTTTTTTACAAGTTATTATAGTTGATCACCCCCACAAGACCCTTTAAACTTTTGCACCGAGACTCTCGGCAGGGCCGCACAGTGCTGTACCAACCAAATTTGCATTTCTATTACAAAGTTAAATCATTGTACACTGCTGTGCTGCTTTTGGAAGAGATTTTAAGCTGCTCCTCTTGAGCATAGCCTGGTCTGGCACCAAACAAGCCAACTACCATTGAATATCTCTTTTGTAACTGGTTCATTCATCATTCAGTGACATTTTTGTTGTTTAGTATTTGCTGTATGTAGTGTTGAGGTCGTGCATGACAGTACCTCATATTCCCCATGCCGATTCAGAGGAGAACGTTTCATTTCAGGCTCTGGGCAGATGCAACCAGAGGAGGGTGCCAATCCATCACTGGGCACACACTTACACAGACAGACACACACACACTCATACAATGTTTAATTAAGGACCTATTTCAAACCACCCAACTCTTGTTTAACCGATCCATTATTAAGACTATTCATTCTAGACAAGACTACAACTATTTCTGTGTCTATTTTCATGCTCTAGTGACAGCTCAGCTCCTGAGTCTGGAACAAGGTTTATTTGAAGAACAAAAGACATGGTGAAATGGCAGCATACTGCATGCTCTCAGTTGATAAAATTCTACCTTGCAGGTCTAGTTTACAACAATTAATAACTAACACAGACATCTCAAAAGCTCTCAAATTCTAAGGTATGTATTATAAAATCAGTCTGTCTATCAGTTTGTCGCTGGTATAAAGATAAAGGAGTCTGTGACCACTAATTAATAAAAGCATCACTCTTCATGCTAAACTAGCTCATACACAGTCATTCATGGTTCCTTCCTTTTGTAAACATGACCTTAAAGTGAACTCCAGCTTTCTGTGGTCAGCTTTTTATTTTACTTCGCTTTCATATAAAGCATACAGTTCTATCACTTTTCCAAGAAATGGATACTCCAGGTTGCGAATGCTGAACCTCACCTACACTTAAAACCAACAGAGGGTAGAAGCTACACTACACTGTGTACTTTCCCATGCAGGAGCCTCAGCAGGTCACCGAGCTAATATCCTCCACAGGGCTGTGAACAAAATAGTTCAGATCTTGCTTCTGAGTCATATGCAAAAGTTCAGTTTATATTGATTTTTAAAGTAAAAAAAAGAAAGTTTGCATTTTTTTTACAGGGAACAAAGTTCAGCACTGTAGCTGTATATTTACCAAATAATAACAATAATGATAAATAATAATTTTAAGACTTACATATAAGTAAATGAAATTTCAGTGTGAGCCAGGGAAATACTGATTGACAATCAAAATGGTATAAGAGATTTCCTTTCCCAAGCATGTCATTCTCAAAGCCAAATCTGAACACATATGCAGTTATGTGAAGTGATTTAGAAACCCTGGCCTTTTGATACATCACTGTTGTGTGCTATGGTGCAGCAATATTATGATACTGGAGAGTTAATTAAAAGTGGGTTTGAATTCCAGTACTTCCAAGTTAACAATGTTGGACTTTGAGCTATGATTGGATCATGCGTATAGCTAAAGCTCCAAATATCAGTGAATAAGTCATATAAATGCAGCACATGCTCTTTTTCCCTCGACATCCACTGTGCTGCCTGGAATATGTCAGGAATATCATTCTGTCATGACTAACCTCCACAAAGGCACATTTAAGAAATATGGTGCCATTTACACATGGCTCATGACCTTCTATTAGCCTAGTTTGACACCCATGCCACTGCCAGAGCTTACTGTGATCCCAGCTGTCTGTTCTGTCTTCCAGCCAAACAGATCGATCGGCATTTAAAAACCATCTGGAAAGTGAGATTAGAGGATTAGTTTTCATCTATAAGAAGACACATCAGTCAATCAATACACCAACAATCCAGTCGAGCAGCAACACTAAAGCACCGCAAAGTTATACTACAGGATTTTTCCATCTGTATCATGATCAGCGAACTGGTGATCAGTTTCTCATTTGGAGTATCAGCAGCTTTGTCTAATTACTTTTGATTCCAGACCATAATTGCTTTTACTGAGCTCAGGTGCATTTATACACTGCTGTTTTCTGATTATGTTATACAAGTGTAATCATAACAGTTAATTACATAATTACATAACAATTAATTGCTAGCATGAATTGCCTGATAATTTCACTTCACAGTTTCCTGTCTGTTTTTAAATACTGCTCATTGCGCAGTCCTTGTGGAACAGCAACTTGCGCAGTGTGCAGTTCTTGTGTAACGGAACCATCCACCCCCAACCAGAAAGCAACGTGTTACTCTGTAGAAGAGGCAACCCCAGCCTTCCTCTGCATCCTGGTTTGACTTCAGTTGTGGGGGTGTTGGGAAAATGCCTTTGATGTGTGGCATAAGACACTGAAACTGGAAGCTTTGATAGTGACGAGCTCAAATGATTTTCACTCCATGGGTGGTATGAAACAGAAAAAAAAAATGTCAAAAGAACTCAAGAATGTCAGAAGTGACATAATGAGGACAGTAGGGTTAATCTATTATGCTGCAATGGTGAGAAATTGGATTACGAAACAAAGACATGACTCGACAGAAATGCTCATTTATTATAACTACTTGCTGTATAACTAACTCCATTTTTTATTTACACTCTAGCTGATAACACTATGCTGCTTTATAAAAACAAAATAAATAATAAACCACTTCCAAACATTACAAGGTCAAAAACAAGAAAGAAAAAAAAAACATATATTGTGACAAATGTAAGAGTGTCTGGGTTCTCCTTGGAAAAGAAAGTTTACATCGTTTTTGATGTGATGGACAAAAGAACACTTACATTCACATGAACATGAACTTGGATTCAGGGATGAACCGATCAGTGTTTGAGGGTCTTTCCGACTCGTCTCAGAAACACCCTAAGGGACCAATTTTACTTGTTGGTGGAGACACACACTATAAATTCTGTTTCTTGGCTTTTTCAAGTTGTTCACAACCAGATATGTAAAATGCAGTCTTTTCCCAAGGTACTTATCTTAATGATGGACAGGATGTAGAGGGATGGGGTGGCTTTGGCTGGTGCATATCACAGGGCTAATTCTGCATTGCTGGGAAGCACTGTACAAGTCGACAATCCATCACAGACACACAGACAAACTCACCTGAGGTGATCGCCCATAAACCATAACATATTTTTAGCCTATAGGAGAGAGCAGGGGCTCTCCCATAGTTGGACAACACAACAGACAAAGAAACGAAGAACCTGCCAATGTATGTAGTTATTTAATCTGTCTTGTAGGATTTAAAATGTAATGCCAAAGTCTAAAGAAGGCATTGTATAAGAACAATGTATTATACACAAAAATAATGTTCACTAAAACAGAAGGAACCCAAAATCTTAAATGTCAAATAAGTTCAAATGCCTCCAATATCTCTGACTCATAAAGGTTTAATATTATGTTTGCACTGATGCTGGTTTTAATTTGCACTTGCTGTTTATGTAATGAATGTTATAGGTTGGACTACAGTCTGTAATTGTAAAACTACAACATTCTATAAGACAAGTGGAGTAAATAGACAATAGAGCAAGAAGGTAAGGTATCCAAACTTTTAACAAGTACTGTACATTGACAACTTTTGACGAGCACTGATATTTTCTGTTCTCTACAGATGCATAATATTTGAACCCCTCCCCCAAGATATGATCCATCAAAAGACACATTTCAACCATAACACCTTCAGTAAAGCAGCATCAGGGATATACAAAAAAGGGTACACCCACAGACCCTGCTGACTGACCATCAAATCTGACGGACAAGGAAGAACACAAGACAGAAAAGCTTGTTCTCAGAGGACTGCATCAAATCAAACAGTTTTACATTCCTGACACAAAAAATAAAGAGGAGGTGTCAGTATGGTTAGTTCAACAGTCAAAAGAGAAGAAAAATCTGAAAAACTGGTTAATGTACTCAAGAAGCATACTCAATAATCATACTGCATTAACTGCAAAACCTTTCCTCAATACATTTACAAATTTAAACTTTTATTACATTTCCAAGCTAAACTCTTAAGGACATAAAGCTATGGCATGTCTGTATCTGTATAAATACAATGATTGATGAATGAATGGAAGCAAGAGGTACCAGCTTAAATCTTACCTAGAGAGTCATGTTGGTTAGAGCTGATCCTGTATTAAAAAATAAAATCATATAAAGTTTTAAATGTTTAATATAAAACACGAGTGACACACGGCTGGGCGTTTAAGATTTTCTAAAATAGCTTTTGACTTCTTTATCTACTTTTAAAATGATTAGTTTGTATTTAAAATCTGCATGTTTCTTCAGTATAAATAATTCCCAATGCCCTTCAAGAGGAGAACATTTTGGGCTGGGACACGAATCCATCACTGGGCACATGCTTTCCTACACTGACTCACACACTATATAGGGGCAATTTAAATAAAGGCAATTTAGAGCAGCCTTGGATCCATATTTTGGACACACTCAACCAAGATGGGAATTCAAACCTGGGATATACAAAAAGGATATACAAATTGATCTTGATTGGTTTGTGATTGATACAGCAGTGAAAAATCAAGAGTTCAAACATTTCGCTTTGTAGTGGCTGGACATTTTCGTTCTGTGGACATCTCTGTCCCCTTGGAGAACAGAGTAATTGGATCTGAGCATTTAAACAAACAAAAAGACTACCGTTTGTAATCGTAAAACTACAAAGTAAGTTTTATCATGCATATCAAGATCATCTGAGTGTAGCTGATATAAAAAATATATTCTGTAATCAATGTTCGGTCTTTGTAAAGACAAACTGCAGCTGATGCAGCTCTGATTTTTCTAAATCCCAGTGTCAGTTATTGGGTTCACGACAGTAATAGCAGATTTAACAGTCTGGTCAGCTCTGACCTGTTGTGGGCTTGCTGAAGATTTTTTTGATCAATTATGTGGGCTGTACATTCTAAGATGGTTGGAGCCGGTGATGTATTGTTCTCCTGAGTGTATATGGCAGGAAAAAGCAAGCTGACTGCAATTATTATCCCTTGTAAGTAATTATTTTAGATGTCCAAGCACAAATAAAATAGCTGTGTTACATTACACCTCCTTATAATATGGAACCTTATTATACTGTATATCGCTCTCATTTCATCTCATTATACTCCACTTAATCCTCTATTAAGGTCGTAGGGGGTTGTTCAACATTATCATTCAGTGGCAAATATCCCCAGGCCAGGGCCTCAATCATTCGCTGGGCACACACTCACACACACACTATATAGGACAATTTAGATAGGGGCAATTTAGAGAATCCATGTTTTTGAACAGGACTGTGCTGAGAACATGCTAACCACTAAACCATCATTTTTTGACACAGTATTTTTGCTTCGCTTATAGTTTACTAAAATAAATTAAATTAAATTGTATAGCACGTCTGCCTTTCAGCGCTGGTCAGCTGGTTGTTTTTCCTGTGTTTTTTCAGGGTTCTCCGGGTTCCTCCCACATAATACATCGTTCCTTCCTTATATCATATTTTATCTAACACATGTAAAACACTGGCCTCGAAATATTCAAATTTAGTCAGGTAACCTCGTTCTTTGGAAACACTATTGCTTTCAAGTTTTATTCCCCACCTCCGTGCCTTTTTAGAGAAACGGCTGCTGAGAAATCATGTGAATCTAACGTTCAAATCACATACAACTAGTTAGAGTGACCTAAAGCGGACCATTTCAAATGCAATGAAATGTGAATTTTTCAGTCGGTGCGAGCCATATGTTCAGACCTTGCTGAAATACAAAGGTCTCTATTTGGATTAATTTTGTTCACATGGCTGACTGTGGATCTTTACTTTTCAGGATCCATTTGAAAACAACCTCCAAGCTTAGAAAAGAGTGGTGGAAATATTGATTGGGTGCTGTGCGCTTTGAATTTGATCTGAAAAGCCTGAGCCACTAAGGCAGAACACAAAAACACATGAATGCGTTCTATTGTACAGAGTTTTAAAAGCATAAAGAAGAGAATAAAACTGCAAATCTGCAGGAAATGACTGAAGCACAGCTTATACAGAGAGTGAGTGAATAGAAGATAGGGCATATGACAAACTTTCAATTTAATCACTTTATCTAAAATTTATATTATATGTATAGAGAGAGAGAGAGAGATTTTATTTCATCAGCGCTCCTTACCATACAGAAAAAATTTGTTGTCCTACAATTACAGACTGTACTCCATTTGTTTATCTACTTATTTTCGTAGTCTCCTTTATTCCTTGTTCTAATGGTCGGGGGCCCCACAGAGCAGGCATTGTTTGGCTGATGGATGATTCTCAACAACACTTATGCGCTGTTGGTGTGATAGTGTGTGGTGCGCTAGTCCCATTGGATCAGCAGCATTGCTGCTGGAGATTTTAACCACTGTGGTTACTCACTGTGCACTCTATTAGACACATCTACTACATTGTACATGAAAGCTCAGAGACAGTAGTCATTTTTGCTGCACATATCTGCAGAAAAGCTGTTTCATACCAGAAAGCAGAAAGTAATTCCACTTTTTTTTCTTTACTGCTGGGCCTGTTATATGGCCAGTTCTTCATTCTTGTTTTGCTATCTAAGAAATGCATCAGGACAGTATTTTTAATTACTGAAAAAACACAAACGACAAGCCATAATAAGCAAATAACTATACAATTTTTAAAAATATAATAAACTAAATCATAATAAAATCAGTTTATAAATACCTTGTGGATCACAATATCCTAAAGCAGTATCCTAAAAGGCATATGACCCCTACCATCATATCATGTGTTGTACATTACTCCCCCCACAGTGCTGCTGCACAGACATACAGCAGGTCAATAAGTGATAAACAAATAAAATGAGATCGAAGACTTCATACAATCAGCCTGTATTAGCAGTGGTTTAATGGATGCTACCTGAATTGGAGGCGGCACCAATGGCATTGAAGAGGTAGAAAAAGCATCCGCTAAATATTTGTATGCAGGTATTTAAGAAGAGGCAAGACGCAGCATGTGAAGAGAGTACACAGTGGCGTCAGGAATGTGAGCTTGACATTTGCTCTCCAGCATATAGCCACATGCGCATGTCCTCCAGCAACTTCCACACATGAGCGACAGGTTCACTAATCATCTCTCCATGCCCTCTGTTCCACCTAACCCTCCAGAACTGCATCTGTTCCTCCATCCCACTGCCACAGTGTCATACTTAGGAATCAGAAAACATGGAAACTCCACCCAGATCGGGATTCAAACCTGGATACCCAGCGCTGAGAGACAAACTTACTAACCACTAAGCCACTGTGGCATCCAAATTTCCAATATGTTTGTGACTAAACATTTTGCAAGTATTCTCAAAAACAATCAAGTACATAAAGGCACAATTTTCCTGGCATTTTCTGAATGAAACCATTTAGTGAAAACAGTTTGTGGTTTTATTTGATAAGTTTTAAAAAATGAGTTTTATAACAAATCATTACATTCTAATTTTACTTAATTCAGTTTATGTTTGATAATATAAATACTTATTACTCCAGTAAGTGTTCCTGTGTTTGCTCAGTTACTTCCATTATTTCTTCTGTGTTGCTTTGAGAAATCTAGGATTTTAGTCTTGTAATAACCTTGCATCTAAATATAACAGCGGTGAATGTTTCTCTCCTGGGGCCAGTCATATATCATTATTACAGAAACAAATTAGAATCACAGTGTAGGGCCACTGACACCCAGTCTCTATTGAGAGGCCTGCAGGAAATCATTAACTATAAAAGGTATTACTGCAAAATGATCACACTTGCCTCATTACTGATGAGCTAATTATGCCCAAAAATCTAAGCCGAGAGTAAAAATGAAGACGTTTCTTAGAAAGGCTTAGGAAATTGTTAGCTGTATTGATGCGTGACAGGTGCAAA
This sequence comes from Corydoras maculifer, assembly GCA_019802435.1. Lineage (NCBI taxonomy): Eukaryota > Metazoa > Chordata > Actinopteri > Siluriformes > Callichthyidae > Corydoras > Corydoras maculifer. The sequence goes on from JAFMOD010000437.1 coordinate 1,403,562, forward strand.
ACTTTGAAGGCCAGGAGAAATAGCAGCTGGCCTTTGCTATAAAATAGCACAATCCAATAATTTTATATAGCCTACAGTCAACAACAGGATTATAGGTACCCATCAGAACTAATATCAAATCATCACGTGCAGGTGAATCATGGCAGTGTGGGTAATGTCGATGCCACACAGAAGCAAGCACCTGGGTTTAGTCATGGCCTCAGGTTACTGTCTGTAGGAAATTAGTATGATGTCTTAATGTTCCTGCAGCTTCTGTATCATGTGCATGTGGATTGTTCAAGTTGAATAGGCTATAAACTACAGGCTAGTGATGGATATATATATATATATATATATTTTTTATTTATTTATTTTTATTTATTTTTTTTAACAGGTACTGTGTGTGATATATGCAGTTGTGTTTAAACTCATTTATTAAAGATCATTTTTATCAGATAAAATAAAGACTTGGATAATAGACAAATGCAACTTAAATTACAATATGTTACAATAATATATATATATATATATATATATATATATATATATATATATATATATATACACACACATACAACCAAGTACAAATACATCATTAGTGTGTCTAATAGTCTAATAGTAATTAGTCTGTTGTTTGGATCTTACATTTACATTTGGTCATTTAGCAGACGCTTTTATCCAAAGTGACATACAAGGTGAGCACAGGGTTAATCACCACATCCCTGGAGCAATGAGGGTTAAGGGCCTTGCTCAAGGACCCACATTGGTAACTTCAGTGGACCTGGGATTTGAACCCTCAACCTTCTGATTGATAGCTCAACACCCTAACCACTGAGCTACCGTGCCCTCATATGATCTTATTTAAACACTAAGTCATGACAATGCCGCAATTTTATTAAGGAAAATAAGCCAGTAGGGATCCATACGTTTTTTTTCTCCACAATGAAAAGTTGGAGATGATGCTGGTCCTATTTGCAAGTTTAGAGACCCTATACAGCCCTCTGGAAAGACTCAGACATTAACAAAAAACAGACTACTGCCCCTACTGGTCGGTTTGGCTTGTACGTGTTAGATGGCTTTTGATTGGTAGTCTTTGCAATGTGTTCAAGTTCAGTCTTTCGACTGACACAGGCAGCATGAGGAGAAGCAACAGTTTTTTTTTTTTTTTGCTGCTAGTTCTTTGAGGACCTTAAAGACCCAAACATACCAAACTAGCATCAAAAACCGAGGGGCATTGAAGGCTTAATGTTTTATCACCTGTGCCTGAGCCAAAAAGCTACATTTGAAAAAACTGAGAAGACTAACAATCAAGTAGCTGTGGAAAAAAATGATATGATCAGAATAAATGCATTCATTTTCCCACTCGGCTAGTCACATTTTCATTTAGTCCTCATGATCAATTAAACACAATCACTTGAGCACAGACTGTGGTCTGACTGCTGCAATCCTGACATCGTCGTAGCCCTAATGCTCCTAATGCAATTTACAGACACATTTTCCTCTATTAAGTTCTCATTGTACAGCAATTAAAAAGACATATATAGATAAAAAAATGTTTAGTGATGGTGAAAAGGAAAAAAAAAAAGTTATTAATGGTATTACCTTCCCTGCAACTAGACTCAAAACAGGAAGCAATCCACTAGTGACCACTAAAATGCAATTTAATGTGTGAATGGGCCCAAAATAGCAAAGAAATGCAAATCATACTGGCTTGAAGAAATTAAAAATATTGGGTACAGCATTGAAAATATTAAGGGTAGGGTGGATAAGGACTGGAAATACTTGTTAGCAAACCTTCTATTAGTATGTAAGAAAAAAAGCAAATGTTCTTATTTAGAGCAATTTCTAGTAGTAACACAATTCAAGCTACTCGGTTTTATAGGCTTTACATTGGAATAATGCACCAAATAATACCTGCTATATGCTGGTATTATTGGGATCCTGACCATTAGAGAACAGATTAAAGGGGACGTACACAGTATGTACTTTAGTCCACAAACAGATGGACTACAGCCGAGAATTGTAAAACTACAAAGTCCATCCATATGGTAAGTGGAACTGAGAACATGGACAATAAGTGGAGCAAAAAGGACTGGTGCTGTATAGTTAAAATCACTGTCTGGAAAATAATGTGTCCAGTTTATTAATCATTTGTAAACAAAAAATACAAACAGAATACAACATTGAGACTGATATTAGAAGTTTGAGGCGCATATTCATTTATCAAAAAGGGAAGATTTAGTTAAGTTGAATATGAGTCGAAGTCAAATTCCATTCATGAAATATTCATTTTAAGAAGTGTAAAGGATGTCCAAAACATAGATGATTTATACCCTTAAAAAATGATAATGCAATTCGCAGTGGGACCATAAGCCCTCCCCATAACCTCAAAAATTACCACATTACAGAGTACTCTGGACCACCTTCATTGATAATTCTCAAACCGACTCGAAAATAGGCTATGGTCCTGCAACAGATTTCCAATATTCTGTCTTTTCTTGTAATATATATTCTGAGTCATGTTCTTTTTATAAAAAGAACCAATACCTTATAGAAATGTAAGTAAATAAACATGAACAGAGTAAAAATCTGTATGTTGTATACAGTAATCTCTATCGCACTTTGTGTATGTGGACACCAGCCATTTCACACTTAACAGTTGTGATGTTAATGATATAAAGTTGTCAAACATTCAATTTTACTCTTTTTTATGTTAGTCTGCAGGATATGCCATCAAGAAAGTTATACATTTTTGACAATAGGCCTGTTTGGTAGTGGTCATGCAATGTGAATTTGTTATTGGTTATCAGTTATAATTAATTTTATGTGTTAGATTTCAGACATGAGGGTCTGCTACATGCTGTAAATGTGTAATGGTTGTTCATGACAATGTTATGTATATGATGAATAGTATATGCTGTATACAGTTTTCTGATCATCTTCTTTTAAATAAGGGCGAAAGTATTTTTTTTCTCTTAATTAGGTAAATAAAGTTCATGTGGAAAAAGCAAAGCAATCGATTACACATAAATTAACATTTACTTTATTTGCAGGAAATATCATCACAAGCACAGGCAGGGCCAAACCAAGAAGGGGCTTTTTGTATATAAATTTACAATCCAAATGTTGAGGATGCCTCACAGTATTATTTACAGATTTATAATTTTTGGCTATTTACATAGATATTTTGCACAAATTCCAGAGGAAATAAAAGTAATATTGTTCAAAAATTGTTAATTACATTAAAATGATGCTATGTTAACGGGGTTAGAAATATAGCATTATTGACATCCATGTGATGGAACACTTTGGTTCACAGCAGTTTCAGCTTGAAAAGCAAGCCAGCTTCCTGGGGCGGCCTGGTAACACAGCATGCGTGGTGTCTCTGCTGCATAGTACCAGGGGCTTAGGTTTGATCTTGTATTACTGTTTGCATGAAGCTTGACATTTTTACAGTATCTATCTGGGTTTCTGTTTTCTAAATGCATGCTGTGAGGTGAATTGGCTAACACTTTTGGTGAAACTCTTTTTGAAGTACTCCAAGGAATAAGGATGAAAGGTGAAGTGAATGGTCATGGTTCCAGAAATATGTTCAACTAAAAATGAATGATGGAAAACCTTTACTGTTGTAAACAAGGTTACCTTAACAACAGCTTTGCTCAATCTTGTTATCCTTCCATCAGTCAGTTTGATTCAGAAGTTAAATATGATGGCATTTGGGATAAAGTGGTGCAAAAATATATGTGGGAGGAAGATTCCACACATTTGTCTCACCCAAGAATCAAACCCAGGACCTTCTTGCTAGGAGGTGGAAGCTCTAAATGCTACGCCACTGCAATCTAAATCAGTTTCTTTAATGCATAATGATGTAAAAACTATCATCTACACTTTCAATAAGCTTTACCAATATCGAGGAACCAAACGGAAAATTTCAAACCGAGAGAAAACAACCAAGATGGGTTTAAGATTTGTTGATCTAATTACATAAACCGAGTGCCGTAGTTGTAAAAGCAGCAGGGATGTTCTAACATGGTGTAAAGAAGTCATTTCTAATGAATAAAAAAAAACATCAAATGATCTCTGTATTTATCATTCTTTTAAAATGGGCGGTGTAGGTGGGAAATTGGCCAGTTTGCATTTTAGTATTAAAACAAAATTCACTTACGTGCATCGATAAGATCACCGACACCACTCTGCAACTCCACTCAGCTCACCTTCACTACAGATAAAACAAACTTTTTATTTTAAAAAGGTTTTTAAGGTCTTTTAAGTTATCCATAGCAGCATAGGTTATTATCATGCATGCGATGATATGTCTCTTGTTGGTAGATTTTTATCACCTAAATTTATTATGCAGTGTAAACCCTTAGGGTCTAATTTATGTAAACATAATTCCTAAAAATCAAGCAAAACCTTCAGACACCCTCAAAACCAGTATGCATCTCTGCTGTTGTTTAAGTCTGTAGTATTTAGTTGGGAGTAAAATCCAGAAACAGGTGGGTATATTTTAAAAAGGGCCTTATTAGCCACATACTAACAGGGATTTATCCACAGCACGTAAACTTGCAGTACAGCTCTCTCTCTTTCTCTCTCTCGCTCTCTGTTTCTTTAGCCTTCCTGCTGCTGGCCTCCTTTCACTCTTACACAGAAAGAGAGATAATTAGACAGAAATGAAAGGCAGGTGTTTTCATTTACCTGATCTGCTTCCTATTCATAGGCTCCGCCTCATCATGCCCTCACACCACAAAATCCAGCAAATCTGGGTGGCGTTTCTATGTTCTCCCCAGTGTCCGACTGGGTTTTATACTGGGTTCTCCGGTTTCATCCCACAGGCCAAAAACACAGATTCAAGGTGAATAGGTGGCATTAAAATAAATTTTAAATTGCCACATATAGTGTGTGTGTGTGTGTGTGTATGTGCCCAGAGATGGATTGCTGCCCTGTCCTGGCTGTATCTGCCCAGTGAGGGAACCCTCTTAAGGGGACTTGTATAGGATTAAGAGGAAGATAAGGAATGAATGAACGCTTTTAACTGGGTGGCATGGCGGTGTAGTGGTTAGCACATGTGGCTCGCAATCTGAGTGAAGTTTCCATGGTTTTTCCATGTCCACGTGGGTAAATGTTTTATTAAAATACTTTATGCTCATACTTACATAAATAATATATAGTGCACTGTTTATTTAACTTAAATAAACAGTTGTACGGTTGTACACGGTTGTAAGCCAGAAAAATAAAACTTAAATAATATCTATCATATTTGATTTGCGCATTAATAAATTCTCAATAAAAACTTTGCATATGTTAGAAAAATATGGTGTGTACACACACACACACACACACATATATATATATATATATATATATATATATATATATATATATATATATTCATGTGCATTGATTTATTTATAACTTCAGACGTGAAGGATTATGCTTGATGCCATCTGGAGCTGTTGATAAGTCAAAGATCTGCTTATGGATTAGTTAAGATTAATCTTTTGTTGTTGAAGCGCTTTACTGCCCTACAGGAGGAGAGGTTTTTGAATGGATAAAGAATAATCTTCTACCATTCGCTGATTGTCACTGTAAGTATTGTTAATTTGAGGCATGGACGCGGGTTTTAAGAACTTTGCACATGGAATTAACTGATTAGCTACAAGCCTATGCAATCTTGTGGAGAAATAATAAGTCTGCATAAGACTGCTGGCCCACATTTAGTGGAATTTTCATGACTATTTTTACTGTGTGTGTTTTTAAATACAGTATATTGTGTTAAACGAGAATAGGATTAAATTCCCGCTTTACTAGTGGCTCATTGAAAATTTTATGTGGAAGAAAATGCAAACAAGTGTACATAGCTTTGTTTAGTCATTTATTTATTAACAACTTCTTGGCCCTTGTGATGACATTTCGTGCAGATGGTGTAAACATTCATTTATGCTTCTTGGTGGTGTTTTTTTGGAAAAAGAAATTTTACGAACAGAGAAAAATAATAAAAGAGTAAATAAAAGAGTAAAAAAAAATAATAATAAAAGAGTAAGTATGCCAAATGTTATTGTAATTAAAGCAACAATGTGGATTTGTATATGGAACACACACACACACACACACACACACACATTAAAAAAAGCAATTTACATTAAATTTAAATGAAATCGTAACAGACAGGAATGTTATTGATTTAACCTTTTTGTGCTTGACTTTTTAAATCAACTTCCTATTGATAGTTATATTTTTAATTGTAAAGAATTAATAATCTTATCTCATCTCTCTTGTATGACCCTTATGACCCCTAATGGCAAGTGCATTTAGTTTTGGTGTTGACAAAGTCATCGGTGATAACCACCACATGTATCTGACCACTCCATTCACTAAATAATTACCAAGTGGAATTTAAGCAGTCAATGTGAATATCTCCAATCATGATACTTTGTTGCCAAAGACAGAATGGGATTTGAGCAGAAGTGTTTGTATTCAAAGTGAACCACAGGTCTTTATTAGACATGAGTTTCAGCCTCTCTAACTGAACAGCGACATTGCAATGCACATAATGCAAAATGGAAAATTAGCAAAGGTAACAGAAGCCACAATACACTCCTTTAGATCGCAATATGTTATTAGTTTTGTAAACTGTATAAAGTGTAGCACTGTCATACCACCAAATATACTCTTAGGGCATTTTTACATTGATTTATGGTTTGTAGATGGGCAAGCAAAATCATCAGGCACAGCATACTAACTTTGCTTACCCCAGGCTCATTTACCTTTTTAAAACAAATACGCTGTAATATATGGACAAAAAAAACACAGCCCAACTTTAAAGTAATTACATTTACCTTAAATTTAATTTTGCCAAATGGCAGTCATCATATAAAGTGGTTAATGTGCACATATAAAGACCGACCGAAGCCGAGACATTGGCTTTAAAATACTCTTTGGCATGCTTACAGAACTCCTACTTTAGGATCAAGATGAGCATTAAATTAGTTTTTATCTGATTGATTATAGATCACCCCATGTATCACACATATGTGCTTTATGTTTACACTAGCTGTGTTGCTAGACATAATATGATTTTATACTGTGGTGCTCATCATGTACAGGTTGATCTGAAGCTTATATTTAATCAAGTTATCCACACCACTGAAATCGCAGTCTGCCAAAGAGAAATAGCACCTGGCTCTTAAAGGGAATGGCAAGTGATGCTGATTAGTTTATTGCACATTACGCCCAAAACACACCCATGAATAATTAAGAGAATTACCGCGCAAGGCGTAATCTTCTCGTTGTTACGATAGCAAAAGACTAACACACCCTAAATCACAATATTAACTAGGATATAAAAAAATAATAATTAGCTTAATTTCAAAGCAAATACAAATATTTTTAAACAGCCTAAATTGTAGTACATGATAGGATGTCTGGAGACTCATTATACACACACGAGTTTATTTACATCAAACTCTTTACAACAGAATATTTGGTTAGGGTGACAGAACCCTATAGCAGCTTTACAGATTTTGTTGTTACACATTTAGTTTTACCATGTGTGCACATTTCATGTGAATCTGAGAAAACTGGTTAGCTAGATACTTCTCATGGTTTAGAGCAATGATGGACTAGATGGTTTTATAATAATTAAAATTGAAGATCATAACCCTTCTATTGGGAGTTCTCATTATTTCTTGCTTAATCCTCTGCTCTGGTCACGGGAGCCTGTGACCATCCGGGGAAAAACATTTCGGGTGCTGGGCATATACACCCAGGACAGGGTGTCAATCCATCATTGGGCACAAATTCACTCACAAAGACACATTCTATATTGAGGCAATTTAGATTGGGGCAATTACAAGAAGCCATTTTACCTTGAATCCATATTTTTGGACTGTGGACAGAAACCAGAGACAACCAATGCAGGGAGAACATGTAAACTCCACCCAGATCGGGAATTAAATCTAGATCCCTAGTGTGAAAGGGGTGGATGTAATAATCACTTCTGCCTAATTAAATGTCTTTTAAATTTTTTAAACTAAGTTCTGATGGTGACTTAATTTTTAATTATCCTTTATGTGTCACATTATAAGGTTTCTTAAATACCACACTTTCTAAAACTGTTCTTGGCAAAAACACACACATTTTAAATTAAGGGAAACGATGCAATAAAATAATTTTCCAGTTGGTGAATAAGAGACCACTAAACACTGGAGGCATCTAAGGATAAACAAAAATGCTGCCTTTGGTTAAAACTGAAGAATGCTTAATACAATATCTATGTGTTTCTAATGCAGAACAGTACTTCATTATGACCTTTTTAACTAAAATAAATTGTTCTTGCTTAAAATCCAATCCATGTCTTTGGATTACAAATAACTGTTTTGATCCAGTGTCAACATCACAGAAAATCTATACATGCCTTTTTGAAAGGTCATGGCTCTGCCCTGGCAAACCAAATCCTCAGGATGAAGCTGAAAGCTGCGCTGTCGTAACATCACGTCTGTGACAAGACATACTGCCAGTTTTACTTCTAATCTGGCCATTTATGAAACCTTACACTTAGACCTATTTGTGAAAGTTAACACGAACAACAATAAAGCAATGTAAAAGGAGAAAATAACCTAAATTTACAGCTGTACATTTTTATCTTACAGGCTTTACAGATGCTTCAAAACACAAAGGCAGCAACTTAATCCTTGCCACCGTAGTGTCCAATTTCCATGGAGACCCTTCGTCAGTTGGCCACATATTCACCAATGAAAGAGCCATCCTCATTGAACTCTGAATCCTCATCATTGTAATCGCTGGAAGTATACATACTGCTGCTGTCATCTTTGATGTCTCCCTCTGGTGATTGTTGCTGGCTTTTAAGAGGCTTCTCATCACTGTAGCTGTTAAAAGACGGAAACAAAAAGAAATGGCTTACTTCAGCCCACTACGAGTAGAGGAAAATTTGCCAACAGAAGCTTCCGGCTTAATAGTAATAAGAAGTGTGGAGAGGCCAGGGTGAAATGGCGATTTTCACTAATTGCTAATAGTAGATTGCAAAGGCTTCGCAGGATGAGGGTAATTTAGAGAGTCCTCAGAGACAGAGGGGGAAACGACAGAGGGTTGAGCCAACAGGGACAGTGTGTATGTGCTTGCAGCCAGCCTGCCGAGCTACTTTTAATCTCCAGAGGGAAAACGAACCAAGATTGGCTACCAGTTGAGAAAAGCCATGCTGGAAACTTGCAAGTGCCTTGATAGAGATATAGGGTCACCTTAAAAACTTAATATGACAAGTGAAGCCAAAAAGGACAGCAGAATCAAATGTCATTTTTAATCAAGATACTTAATACATTTTTGCTACAAAAATTTGAAGTTTAAACAATTGCCCCGTAAACTGTTTTTTTATATTTGATATACAAAACAACAATACAGTTTCACGAATCACAATGGTTTGCCATAAGCAGTACATTATATTGTATTTACAAAAATTAAAGACATTAATGTAAAGAGCGTATACCAAAGTATTCCTGGGAGGATGTCCCAGGGATATTGTATCTAGTAGTATACACATGCCCAAGATAAATCATGTATGTATGCGGAGTATCCGGACGCTCAAGGGACCATGTGTTTATGAATATGTGGACACCCCAGAAATCGCATTTTCAGAAGTAGTGGACCCCCAAAAGTATGTGGACACTGCCCCAGTGAACACCCCAGGGACTAATATATAATGATGATGATAAGAAGAAGAAGAAGAAGAAGAAGAAGAAAAAATGATTACAAAGATTAATAAGTTTGCTTTAATTAGCCAACTGCATAAGCCTAGATGCATTTAGTACAACTTAATCTTTTATTTTGATTGTATATCAAACAGGACTTTATTTACATAAAATCCAAATGTCACTCTGGTCAGAAAGACAGAAATCCAATTTTCATTTCCATTTCATGTACAAACAAGCTCATAAATTCTCCTTATTAACCTAACTGAACCTCAAATTCAGTTGTTCAATGTCAAAAAATAGGGGAGCATTACAAATATAATCTTGTTCATGCTATGAGAAAACAGTACTCTAGTAGAATATCTTGTTTTTCTGATGCCCATGTAACAAGTCTTATGAAATAATAATTATATTTAAATATAATTTAAATTATATTTAATAAATTTGTTCTACTGCTCAGTTTAGTTACTGGTTTACAGCTAAGTTCTAAGTTCTCTTACTACATGGAATTTAACATTAATTCAAAAACTAAACTAATTAATTAATTAAAAATGACTGAAAACTAGTATAAAAATAATATGAAGGAAAATATGTGAACAATTAAGAAAAAACACCTAACTGTTTCCCAAAGCTGCAGTAATGTACCTTAAAAAGCCACAGAATAATGCTATGAACTCTTGGCATTAAAAACATTTCCCCCTCTCCAGGTTTCTCAAATAGTCAATACTGTAATCTTGAAAATGTAGCATCCTAATAAAGAGTGGTATTGAATGATATGAACACTATAGAACAACGGATATATGGGATTACGCTCTGTGAGTATAATACTATGGAAAAATGTGACTGCTCCAATCTACGAAGTGAGTAATTATAAATGCTAAGACTGTACTTACTGTTTTCTTACTTGCTTTCAGCTTGGGTGCATTTAACTTCATAGAGGAATAATTTGTTACACTATATATATATATATATATATATATATATATATATATATATATATATATATATATATATATATATATGGAGGTGCTGGTGCACGTTTCAAATTAAAAATGAAAACAATGTTTTTCTAGATTAAAGATAGCATAATTGACTTAAGTATATGATAGATAAGAAAGAGAAGAGCAATAAAAGGAGATGGAATGAAAGAAAGACAAAAAAAAAGAAAAGGGACAGGACGAGGTAGGGCAGGAGAAAAGTAAAGAAAAAAGCACATTAAATGAAAGAAAATACTAAATATAAGCACTTTAATAAACACATTACCTTTCATAATTCAATATATATAAAATGGGACGCCACTGGACTGTACACATTATTATTAAATTGATATTTAAATGTGGAGATTCTGTATTACCTATATGCATTATTTTTCTAATTAACACTGCATTGTTTTTGTCATATCTGAACTATGAAAAAAATGTCTAAACTAATAATAAAAAACAGCTTTTAAAGCCTTAAAGATTCGGATTTGAAACACTAAGCTATTTGCTACTAATTTGTATCTTACTTTGAGAGAAATTTATTGGGTGGATCAATCCAGCACCAAGGCTTCATTGACTGCTAAATGAAACTGATCAAATTAATATGTAAAAGCAACACTTTGCACAAAGTTTATATCTTTTGTACAGTTGTCTCTTAAAATTCAATGCACTGTAAGAAAGCGCACACTATTTGTTGAATTGCACATGGCAGGAACCAGGCTCAGGCTCATCTTTGACCTAGATGTATTTTGAGCCTATTTCCATATGCCACATTTGCTCCAGAATCAGGTCTATAACATATGAATTTCTTTTAAGTGGAAATGCAGCACACAGTGCAGGGCAAATAATCCAATTCAGCTCATGGTGTTCTGAACACTGACTAGGATGAACGGCTCAAGTTGGGATCTGTCGGCTGTAGTAAGGATCACGTACCTGTATTCACAAGCAGTCTCCTGGTTCTTGCACCGAGACTCCAGATCTGTGCGGATTTTCTCCTTGTCTTTCACTGCAGAGATCGGGAGAAATTCAATGAAAATTTCACCTTGATTATATTTCACAGTGGAGACACTGAAGTTATCCTTTGATTTATATTCATACTGCTGCATTCAAAGTGGAACCAGTGGGTTAAAAGGAATCCACCAGTTCTGAGGTGTAGGATGCCAAAAACACCAAAGGGGATTGAGTGGGTCTTTTTGTTATAGATTTCTGAGTGTGTTTCAAGGACATTGTCCATCGTGAAAAGACACGAAGAAGTGAGCAGTCTTCCCTCAAAGTGGCATTCATATTCTGTCAGCACGTAAAAAGGAAATGGCAGCTAAAAAGCAATGCTGACATTAATCTCTAACGATCTCATTGGCTTTTCAAGCCTCTTATGAAAGGTTCCAAATGCTACACACAAACTCTGATCCACCAAGACTTTTGGATAGGTCTTATTTCTTAGTGTTCACAGAGAGTAGACTCCGTAGCTAATGGACCATTGGTATTCCCATAAAGTGCTGCGAGCGGGGATTTAATTGGGTGGGAGCTCATGGGAGAAAAGCTCCCGCAGCTTTCATTTCTGTGAAGTCTTGCAGATATAAGCTCTGGTAGGCTAATATATTTGAAGACATTGTAAATCAGTTGCATTATAATCTTGTTGGAATGCTCATAACTGTTCGATATGCTATATCAAACTGACAGACACCTAAACTGTATACAGGCTATAAACTGCTGTACAAGACATCTTTTGCATTCTGCTTTTGTTTTGAGGGTGATTTAGTAGCCTTGGACTGCTAAACTGAGAAAGTTAAAGGGGTTCAAAACCTGACTCATACCACTGTTAATTGTGGACCAAGCCCATGACCCTCTCTGATGTAGCAGTGCTGCATCATAGCGCTCCTCGCACTCTGATCCAGACAATCTACCAAATACAGTCTGAAAATATTTTTGAACACCCTACTGTTCAAATTCCATGTTTTATTGATTTGAAGTGAATATTATTTAATATATTCTCTGCAGGGATCAGAGATCTTCATATTTTCATACATTTTAAAGCCTACTGATGAACCAGACGTACATAGTCAAACAATTTAAAGACTGGTACTCCAACTTTATTACATTATGTCATTTTCCAAATGCTTTTATTTAAAGTGTCTTAAAATTATCCTTACTTTTGGTCAAGACAGCCACCATGATACAGCCTATTTAGAGGAATAAAAGCGCCTTGCTCAAGGGCCCAGAATGGCAACGTTTTGGAGACTTAGGATTTGAACCATTTAAGTTGAGAACACCCTAAGCACTCAGCAACCACTCTCCCAAATTACGTGTTCTAATGCACAACTCATGATCCCATAGTACAATCCAATGGAACTGAAACTTTCTTCCCTGGATGAGCATGGGGAACCGCCCTGTGACCCTAGTTCCTGGTATAGGATTAAGCGGAAGACAATAAGTGAGAATATGATTATAACAAAGCACAAAACGCTGTTTATTTGGAAGAGTAAACATGCACCGGAGGTTGTGATACGTTATTTGACTTTGTATTTTACCATTACAGCATTACCATGCTGTAAATATTTTAGAAAATTGGTTAATTCAATATACTTTTATTGTTCTAAGAAAACCTACTTTGTGGAACAAAGGCAAAAGGAAAATGTTCCCTGCCTTTACCCAATTACATCAATCCAGTCTATATGATGCTGAACTTGCGCTTGACACTAACTATGCCATTTAAAAAAGGAGTTTTGCAGCTGTCAAAATTATTATTACAGATTAATCTTATTAAATGTGAAACAGCAGTTAATTTTTATAGCACAGCATCTAATTCAAACCACCTATTCCGTTTTTCTTTCAACTGATGTCAGAACTGCCGCAACTTCGATCTCTGTGCATATTTTGCCATTTAAAAAAAGTCCATGTGATTAAAAAATAAAGAGCTTCCTGAGAGACCAAAGATGAGTTTCACAAAAAAAGTCACAGTGGGGAAGCAAAGAAAATTTCAGAGATGATAAAATATTCAGTGCTTTCTGTCAACAGCTCCTGCAAGCTGTCAAGCGTCCGGTGTTTGTGAACATGTATAGGTGGATTTGTGTTTACCTGTGTGTTTATGTATAATGGTAAAAAAAAAAAAAAAAAAAAAAAAACAGTAAAAGCTTAAAATGAGCTGTACAGGCAAAGAAGAAACACATTTAAATGATGGTATTCTGACTGGGAGACGCAGTTAGGTCTGCAGTGCCGTGATTGTACTGTACCTGAATATATTCCACCTTTGTTCTTGGTCACAAAGCAAGCAATTAAAACAACCAGGGTGCACAAGGCTACAGCACACAAAATCCCGATAACCAAGGTTGTGGAGGAAGTGCTGCCATGCACACCTTCCATACCTGTAATAAACAAAGTTAGAGCAGCATTCATTTAGATTCAGAGACACATGTACAGATATTCGAAAGATGTCTAATGACAACCTAAAGATGTATAGATATTGCAGGGTTCCATTTTCATGATTGTAACAGTGTGGGTCTGAATAAAGAAGGATTTCTTACCAGCAGGAAAGATCATTACAGACAATTATTTATACAAACATTTTAAACATACAGCCGCGTTGGCCGCTGGTTTAGGCAAAGTACCCCTACTTTTGTCCCATGGTTTTCTTTCCCTATGGCATGAGATGTTACAGCTTATATAGGCTGCACATTTTTATCAGACAAAGACACGTGCGGTATATTAATTACTTATAATGGAAGTCCATCGTCTAAAGCTCGGCATTTTTTCCGCTTTTATATGCTGAACTGCGTCACAGTGATTTTTAGTGAGCTGTTAACCATGCACCACACAGCTTAATTTATGACATTGTGTCTTTGCTATCATGATGACAGGAAAAGTATGCCTTGTGTGGCATAAAAGATATATTCACATGCATGGCTGATATTTAAATGGTGCAGGCAGGTGTGAAACTAATTGTTGGTGTAAGATAACAATGAGCATTGTGATGAGCCTGTGATGAGGGTGTATTATAAAGAACCCCAGTGTTTAACAGCGGAGGCTTGAATTTTTTAAAACCTAACCATTTTTTTACCCACAATCACAAATAATCCAGTTTATTACACCTAGATTGCTGTGGAGCACAGTGAAGATTTTATTTTTCCCATAACATTCCATAGGGAAAAGTAAAACTTTATAATAAAAGTTAATCTGTACTTATTACTCGCTGCACAGTTCTGGGGCATGTCATATATTATAGAAAGACTTGGATGTATTTACAAAATCAGCCACCTTGGTGCACTGCCAAAAATATCCTTATATTAAAAAATAATTAACAGGTGTGCAGTACTAATAAAGTACAAATCTTAGACTTTGTGGAAAATCATCTTAGAAAAATAGTTGTAATTACCTCAGTAAAGTCAGGGTCATCCAGGGATCCTTTTCACTAAATAAGCTCTAACCCCATAAAGCTAAACAAACAAATGCTTATACGTCACTGACTTGCTTTGCAAAAAGCTTACTTTTAGCAAGCTTCAAAATAAATGGCAATGGTTTTTAACCATTGCCATTTATTTTGAAGCTTGCTAAACGCAGTCCTTTTAAATGTCACTTAGCCAGCATTGTGCATCTGCAATGTATTAAAACATGTATTATGGTGCTCTCTTCAAACCCACTATCTGTGACTGGGTTCTGAGAAATGGCAGTCCACTTAGAGCAATGCAGTTCATCTAGTCTATGATGAGCAGTACAGATTAACTTCCCAGCCTCCCGCATTTTCAGAACATTGAGAGATTAATCAAGTCCCTCTCTCAGCATCTGCACTTGCCCTGGATTGTATCCTGCACTAAAGCAAATTAGCTTACATTGATTTTGTTAACTTGAATACCATGTTGTTTAACGGTTCAATATAATTGGTGAGCACTGGATTAGCAGTACAGAATCTTGATTCTTTAAAAGCAGCTAATAAATTAATAATTTGCTTATTTTTCTAGTCAATCTTTACTTCCTGAAAAATAAAATTCATTCTCTTTTATTTTTATCTCATTTTCTGTTTCTTAGACCAGGTGAAAACAGTGCTTATAGAACGCCATTAAACCTTATTAGAATTCCCATTGCAATCAGTCCCATTGCATCATATTACATTATTTTTACATTATTTAAATATAAATTTAAGAATTTTAAAGAGTTTGAGATCTCTAATAGTTGTAAAAATGTATTAATTAAATTAATTTGGTATAAATGAGCAATCAGTCCAAAGAGTGGCCATTTATAAACTTGTTCAGTTCCCGACTAATTGGCTTCCACCACACATTCATTATAGTGGGTTTGGCGGCTGAAAAAATAAAACCGTACTTGGAAAAGTAGTAACAGTCATAACAGAAGATGCAGAAGAAATAGGAGAAGTGGAAAGTGTTCAATATCAGTCTGTTTTAAACCTCTATTATAGATTTTGAATAAAGTTATCTGTACCTACATTCTAAAAGGCTGATGCTTTTCTCACTGCAGATTCTCACACTCATGATAAAGTTTATTTCTAATGTTTTCTGCATTCATTTTTAGAGTTGTATTATCAGATTTTGTGAATGCAGTTTGCATCACTGCAAAAATCCACACTTTGCTGGTTTCATGCAATCAATCACTTTAATCAGGAATTCCATAAAGAGAAAGAGAGACTTCAGTAAGTCAACTAGACAGTGTTTTCTTTTAAGTAAATCAATGTTATGAACTCATGTAAGAGTTTTATTACTTGGCAAAAGAAAAGCACCAGAATACATAATATATTTTCAATAAGTCTCTTTATGTTCGTTCATTCTCTGTATCATAAACCCATTTCCAACTAAATCTGTAACTATAAAAGGGATATATTAAATCTATTTTTAGATAGTACCATTAATATCAATTAATCATAGTCGGGAGTGAGTTTGGTATGCAATGTTATAAATGATCAAATGTTATTCTACTGACTAAAGATATTCAAGTTAAGTGATATGCAGATGTGGCAGGGGTGAAGTGGCAAGAATGGACTACACAGTGGGCAGGAGGGCAATAGAAGGTAACACACCAGCCAGAGGTTCAACTAATGGTCAGTGTGCAGTTTATATGAACTGGGTTGTGACATACAAGGTGGAAAGAGTTGGCAGTAGTGGCAGAAACAGGCTTCTTTCATAGACTGACAAACAAAAACTGTATGTCCCAACCCATCTCATATAGGCTACACATTGACTATGAACAGATCCACAACATGTGACTTTAATATCATCTTTGATGCAAGGTTTTAACTTATATAATAATATATATATATACACACACACACACACATTTGTATTAGGCTGTTATTAGTAGTCTGGCATTGGTCTCCATTTACAGCAAAATAAGCAATATGGATATATTTAGCTTAAGGGATAATGGGTTCTTAACTCATGTGTTTGTTTCCATTATAATTTTATTAGTCTGAGTCTGTATAACATCACAACAAGATACATTCAGAAAAAGGAAGCTGCAGCACAGAGTCTTCATTCAAGTAAATTGCATGAAAATAATTTAATGTTTTACAAAAACAGTTCATTAAAAACAGGCTTTTTTCAGCTATTACACATGTAAGACCTGCTTCCTTAATGTCTTGACTAAATGAGATTGAAAATATCATACTATACTGCAAAAATATGCTGCTAGATTTATGGTTGAGCGGTCAGCAGAAAAGGATGTCTTCAGATACCTACACATTACACCTACAGCAGCTTTTATGACTGATTCTGATTCTACATCCACTGGTATTAACATGGTGTTGGTCTCGTTTTTCCACTCTTTTTTACTAGATTTTAGAAAGTGTCAATAGAAGGCTTTGCCCAATCACCCAGAAGAGCATTTGTAAGGTTATGAATAGCTTGGCTTTGCAGTCTCTATTTAGCTCATTCAAAATGTGTTCAGTGGGGTTGAGGTCAAGGCTCAGTGCAGACCAGTCAAATTTGTTCAAAACAAACTCACCCAACCATTCCCTTTAGAGACAGTGATTTGTGCACTGGGGCACAGTCATGCTGGAACTTTAAAGGGCCTTCCACAATCTGTTTTCAAAATGTTGGAAGCATACAGTCATATGAAATGCATTGGCAGGACTCCGATTTGATATTTCTGTAGCAATGGGACTGAATAAAACAGCTAAATTCAATAATGGATGTATAGTGGATGTAAAGTCTGAATTGTGGGTAGTAAACAAAAAGTAATTTAGTGACAGTACCTGAAGGGAGCTAAAGATATTTTGAAAAGGGTATTATATACCTTAAAAATAGATTAAATAAAGATCTTAGGATATAAAGAAATCCAAACCTAAAAAAAATGAAGAGAAAAATAATGGAGAGAGCTTCTGGCAGGCATGGGCTTTCACAGAGCTTTGCCTCGCCGCCTGACCAAGAGTTTTTAAGCACGCACAGAATAGAATAGGAGATTGAAGACAGTTCTGTCTTGCACCAGTCTCCAGGGAAAACTGAGTGAATGACCTGTGCAAATGCAGCAGGACTGGTGTAGAGGGAGTGAATTACAGTGTGTCTTAAAAGGCAGCTCAAACCACGATTAAATTATGTTTTTAAAACTGTTTTTATTGTAAGTTTGAATGATATGAGTAATATGTAGCAGAACTAATATAAGTCACAGTAGTAGTGCTACTGTTTGTAATGTTAATAATGGTATGTTTTAAAATGGTCAGTAATACACTTTCGTATATACCATTCAATAGGTAAGTGGTATTTTAATAAAAGGGACATGATGAAATCAGAAGTACTGGTGTAAAGTCTGTGGATTACAGTATACTGTATGTGAAATGAACACACACTATACACAATCCAAATAAACAATGGCAGAAATAAAACAAGTGAACCTGCCATATGACACAAAATGATGGCAACTGGACAGAACCTAGATTTTTATTGGACTAGTGGCTTTGCAGACTTGCGAGATGTTACTGCAAACACTATTGTGTTTCATTCATTCATTATCTTCCACTTAATCCTATATTAGGGTTGCATGACTGTTTCCATGCACATTCAGGGTAGAATATTTTGGGTTCTGGGCAGATCTAATGCTGGGTAAACTCACTCACACAGACTATATAGACGCAATTTAGATAAATTGAATGAACTTCAGAGTAGACAATTCACCTTCAAGCCATATTTTTGGACTGTGGGAGGGAACTGGAGAACCTTGAGAAAACCCATGTGGACATAAGGAGAATATGAAAGCTTCATCCAGATGGGATTTGAGTGTGTGTGTGGGGGGTGGTGAATGTGTGTGTGTGTGTGTGTGTGTGTGTGTGTGTGTGTTGCTTTTGGGGAACTACCAACCAGCACCCCTCCAATGAAATACAATTGTTTTTCAATATAACATACTTTCGAACAAGGTTTTAACTTTTAAAGAAATCATAGGCAAATGCTGTAACCATTAAATGTATATACTTTTGATTCCTGCAAATTTCCTTTGAATAAAATACAAAAAAAAAGAAGGTTAAAGTGCAAAGAAATACTTACGTGTTGCTGGAGCAGTGATTCCATTTTCAGTAAAAGCTGGTCCACAGCCCACATTGGTACAGGCACTCAGGTAAAACTTATACAGGCTGGCAGACTCCAGGTCATTTAGAATCCAGTGTGTTTTGTCTGGATCGCTGATGTTCACTGTGTATGTTTCATCCACTTCCAAGGTCTCATTGACTGGAACGAGACATGTTTCATCACTCAGATATGTAGGTGGTTTTCTCATTTTTTTTGAGAAAAAAGGTAACTAAAAGTTCTTCAAGGTTTTTTCTTTGTAAACTTAGCAACTGCAGACAAATTAATTATAAGGTGTTTGTTAAGTAACCAGTGTTTCCCGGCACTAAACATAACCAGACATTAATGTATGACATTGCAATAGATGTTTTTTTAAATTAATTGCATTTTAACTGAAGTAGCAAAATAATATATTAAATAAAGTACCACAAGTTAGATAAAAAAGAAAAAACATTTGCATAAGAGCAGACGCTCAAAGAGGATGAGGCCCCCACTGGGCCTGGGTCCTCACAAGATTTCTTCCAGTTTTTTCTTGGCACTGTTGCTTTGTTTTTTCTTTAGGGGTTCAGTCTTAGAACATTGTAAAGCTGCTTTCAGACAATGTAACCCTAAATAAAACTGAGTGTATATTAAATCTAGATTTTTCTCAGTTAAAGTAAACTACTTTTTAGTTTTGGTCATTTAGCAGACGCTTTTATCCAAAGCGACTTACACGGTGAGCACAGGGTTAATCACAGCATCCCTGGAGCAATGAGGGTTAAGGGTCTTGCTCAAGGACCCACATTGGTAACTTCAGTGGACCTGGGATTTGAACCGCTAACCTTTAGATTGATAGCCCAACGCCCTAACCACTGAGCTACCCGACCCTGGAGTGTTTAGAGTGTAGCTGTAATTCCAGTGTTGTCTACCTACATTTGTGATATTGTAGCCTGTAGCCTGTGAGAATCCCATTGGCCTCCGGAGGTGGAGCCCACACCAGTGAGATGGAGTCATCCTGAGGGTTTGTGACTTTCAGTGTAGGAAGGCTTCCAGGGACTGCACACAAAATACACATCTCATTTCATTATCCTTCACTTAATCTTAACTAGGGTTGCAGAGGGGTTCCCCATGCCCATCCAGAGGAAAACATTTCGCCAATCTATCGCTGGGCACACCCTTACACACACACACACACAGACACAGAAATATACGGGAAATTTAGGGCAACACTTTGTGTTCAATTTCTGCCCAAATACAAAGTAATACACAAAACGTTACATATCTTGGTGATAGACTTTTAAGGTCTTCTTCTCTGCAGGCCTAAAAATATCTAAATCACAGACTAATGTTTATTATATTTAGTTCATGAATTATCTTTAATTAATTCCAAATACGTTTACCCAGTTGTGCCAATCCCAGACGTGTTTTTTCTCATTAAAGCATTTAACCAATCACATTTTAGCATTATTTGTTACCGGGGTCAAATCATCTGCCTAAGGCCTTTTCAGCCAATTAAAACTTTAAAAAAAATAAAATTTAACTGAAAAACAACTGAATTTTTAGCATTAGTTTGATGGCAAAAACAGTCATTAGTTTGATGATTTCTTAATGGAACTAATTTAACTCTTTTTGGGGGAAAAAAGGAGGATGGATTGTGGTTACAAATAATCAGGATTTAAAAAGAAATATTGTTCAGTGGTACTATCCTAAATAATATGACAATTTTCTGAGGGTAGTGTTGATTTTTTTATGTATCGCGAGTTATCTATCTGTGATTCACTGCATTTCTGCATTCTAAGATGTTTTTATAGCTATTATAAAAGAATGACAAGTGGGTTAATTCAGATATAACATTACTAAAAGCCTAGGTGTGGAATGCACAGCCCACCACTGATATATGTAAATATATTTGAAGATTGTTCCCACTTTCAGAAGTTTATGTGTTATTTATATAGCCCGGTGTTTTACAGACATGATTTTCATGATTGTATAAATATCCTGATCAAAGGATGTCTTTCTACCATCAACTCGTTTAAAAGATTAGCTGTGAATGTATGAACCAAACATAACGATTGTTCTACTCTGCAAGTCTTTGTGGAAGGGATATTTTAAATCCAGTGATGCATAACCAGTGCTTACCTCCCTGCGGTGTTGTGAAGGTGATCGGGCTACTGCTGGGGCCATTGCCCTTCCTGTTAAAGACGTTGACAGTGAGGCGATACTCAGAGAAAGGCTTCAGTCTGGGCACCATGGTGTGACTCTGATTCCCTGGGACAGTGAGATACTGCTTCTCAGCAGGTACTTCCAAAGAGGTCAACAGATTTTGTGTTCTCCACCAATGCACCTGAAAGCAAAAGACTATACAATTTCTAATCGAGCATAAACATCAGATTATATTGTCCTGTATTGCATGTCCTCCATTGCATATGTAAACCATTCAGCTTTCTAATAAATATTGTTAACATGCTGCTCTCATTATTTGTAACTACATGTCACAGCAGGTGCTGCTTATAGGTGAGATTTAATTAAATTCTCTGATTGATTTAGGAGTGCACCTGTTTCTAAGAATGAGCTAAAATATGCAGGCTTCCTTAAAACGAAATTTTATTAGGCAGACAATCCAGAATGCTTAATTGTAATTGGTTTTAAAAAAAAAACTTTTGGGTTATATTTTAAAGCTCACTTTATTAAGTACATGTTCTTATTTCAACACATATTGTCCACTGAAAACAGTTAATTTATGTGTGATTGGTTGTTTCTTGCTTTTTCTTACTGAAAGGAAAATTTTGTAAAAAAAATAAATAAATAATAATCCTCATTCATTCATTCATTCATTATCTCCCGCTTATCCTCTATTAGGGTCGCGGTGGGGTTCCCCATCGCTGGGCACACACTCACTCACACAGACACACTCTAAATGGGGCAATTTTGAGAATTCAATTAACTTGATCCATGTTTTTGGACTGTGGGAGGAAACCGGAGAACCCGGAGGAAACCCACGCAGACACGGGGAGAACATGGAAACTCCACCCAGATGGGGATTCAAACCGGGACAACTTCAAAAAACAACTTCCACATATCCTAACAATGAGTTTCCTTTGCACAAAATAGCTCTAACCACTCCTTGCCAAAAATCATTACTGGTGTTGCTGCTTGAACAACAAAGAGGTGGTGAGACATCTCGAGCTGCTTCTTGGTGGTTGTAAAGGGTGTAGAAACCTCAGAAGATTCCTTAAGTGTAACTAAGTCACATATCATGGTGACCGAAGCAACAGTGTGGATATTTGCAGGGAAAACTTGTATTTAGGTGACGATGGAAGTTGTTTTGTTTGGTGTTTTTTCTTTTTTCTTCTTCAATTAGTTAAATAGTTTGCAGAAATCATCTCAAGCTCTGGCCAAAAAGTGTGCTGAATAAGAATTAGGAAGGACTCCTAAAACAATTAGGCCAATAAGTGTGTGTGATATATGATACGTGAATATTTTAGTCTTAAACCACAGTTACTTGTTAAAAACACTTTCTTTATTAATTAAATAAAATGTTTGATTATTTTTTTGGCCAGTCGAAGGTCATGGTAAGCTATTAAATGGACCACTAAGTGCAGGGTGGGATTAAATCCTGGACAGTGCACCAGGCCTTCACAGGATCACACACTTGCTCAACCACATGAGATCAAACCTACTATCAATATTAACTTAGTCCTCATTCATTCATTATCTCCCGCTCTATCCTCTATTATGGCCGCGGTGGGGTTCCCCATGCCCATCCAGGGGAGAACGTCTCGGGCGCTGGGCAGATAGACCCAGGACAGGGCGCCAATCCATCGCTAATATTAACTTAGTAATTACCCTAAATATAATAATGTGATATATTCTGCTCAGAAGAATATAATATATGTTGATTCATAGATCGTAGGAAGGGGATGCATAACAATCTCAAGGTGCAAATTACATGCTCTAATGGATTTTGATTTTTCTAAAACAACTTTACCCTGTTGAAGGACATGGTGAGCCGTTTGTTCACTGGGCTTTCACAGGATTACATGCTTACTTAAACACATGTAACTAGAACATGGGATCAAGCCTGCAGAGTGAGGTATACCATGGTGACAACATACCAAACACCACACAAAGGACAGTTAAATGATACCAACAATACCTGTCCATGTTCCCAAAAATTACCACTTGGGTTTCCATATGAAATAGCATGTTCTACACATGATCTCTAGAAATATAGAAAACCTACCCCTCATCTCATTACACTCTGCTTAATCCTCTATTAAGATTGTGGTGAGGTTTCCCATGCCCATTCAGACAGGGCACCAATCAATTACACACACACACACACACACACACACACACCAAATATAGGGGCAATTCATAGCAGCCAATTCACCTTGATTGCATGTTTCTGGACTGTGGAAGGAACTGGAGCATTTGGAGAAAACCAACGCGGACATGTAGAGAACATGGAAACCCAGATTGGACATGCTAACTTACACCCCTCTGCCACCCTTTAGAAAACTTTTAACTGAGAGTTCATTGAAGGTGTATAAGCTCACAAGGGCATGAAATGTTACGATGCTGGAACAAAATTTGACTAAAACACACGATAATGATTTGTGTCTGGCTTTTGGTTTAATTAAACCCAATTCAGATAGTGTAATCTTTTCGTAGGTAGTAGCTAATTGATTGTGTGACCTTCACTTAATTTTAATTATATCACCCGTCATTCATTTAAGAAAAGAATAGCAATATTTTTTCATTGAAAAGATAAAACAAAGTTATTAATAACTGCAGTTATGTTCAATGCTGCATGACTTTTCCTTTTTGACCTGTCTAAAAAGTACAGTGCTGTGACCTTAGTTTTTGTAAATAAGTGGAATGTATGACTAGACCTTGGGTCCCACACTCACTCTGTAGCCCTCAAGGTGGCCCTTAAGCTGGGGTTGTTGGACAGGGGACCAGCTGAGCCACAGCAGGGTGGAGTTCAGAACATCCACATGCACATCTCCAGGAACTGCCACTGGCACTGAAGAGAACAGAAGGGCACACAGAGGTTAAACACTTACAGCAAATACTGTTACGCAAACAAGCTTACAGTCCCATGGAAACCACAGAACTCCACTGTAGAGTATCCGAAGAACACATTAAAAAAAAAAGAGGACATGGGTTATAGTGTATATGGGACTTTCAGACAGAGTGTCAAAACATGAAAGAGACAGCTTCACAAAAGAGGGAACAGAATGTATTACTACACAGTGTGCTGTAGAAGTGTACTCTCTGCCTCAGTTGTCTTTATGAATGTGATGTAGTGTGTAGACTCTCTTCTAATTAACTGGGTATGTTTTGGACATTAGTATCTGTGTTTGTATATAAATCTGTTTGTTCACATATTAAGTGTTTTCTTCTCATATTCTTATAGTGCACATTTGATAACCTCACAAAGCCTTTAACAAGGATCTTGCATTGGCTTTTCTGTCATTAATGTAATGTAGTGTGTCTTATGCAACATGCATTAAAGCCATTTCACTTTGTCTAATCTGTTTAATATCTCAGCTCATTATCTTCTGCTTAATCCTATACTAGGGTCTCGGGTCTCATGGGGTTCCCAATGCGCATCCGCTGGGAAGATACACCCAGGACTTGGCATTGGACACATACTCTTTTACACAGACACACACATGCCAACCACTAAGCCACTGTGCCGTCCCTGTTTATGGTTATTATTATAATTATTATTATCATTATTATTATTATAAAGGTACTTGTAGTACCTCTCTTTCTCTCTCTATCTCTAATAAGTCAGAGATAACAACAATAATAATAAAGCATTGTATTAAAGTTGAGATGTCCTAAGGTTTTAGTAAGTGCTTTTATGTTATTTTCATGAATCATAATCTCACAAAAAAAGCTTTTTAAGCAACAGTTAAGCCTTTCTGTGTAAAAGAAAGAAGTAAAAAATCTGCTCTGATAAAATAAACTACAACAATTGCTGGTCTTATTTGTCGGGTAAATCACAGTGAATTTTAGCTTTCATCCTGACATTTAATAATCACATTAAACACGTTTTCATGACTATATTCTGTTTCATTCATTCATTATCTCTTTATCCTCTATTAGGGTCGCGGTGGGGTTCCCCATGCCCATCCAGGGGAGAACGTTTCGGGCGCTGGGCAGATAGACCCAGGACAGGGCGCCAATCCATCGCTGGGCACACACTCACTCACACAGACACACTCTATTTGGGGCAATTTTGTAGAATTCAATTGACTTGATCCATGTTTTTGGATTGTGGGAGGAAACCGGAGAACCCGGAGGAAACCCACGCAGACACGGGGAGAACATGGAAACTCCACCCAGATGGGGATTCGAACCGGGAACCCCTAGTGCTGAGAGGCGAACGTGCTAACCACTAAGCCACCGTGCCGTTATTCTGTTTCAATATTGAAAAAAATCTTGGGTTTTTGCCACAGCTGTTTGCCAGTTCCTGCAACACTGTGCCATAATTTAAATCTTATATAGTAAAAGTGGCTCATTTACAAGTGAAAATATCACTTACAGACTAAAAATGCAAAGGAAATCCAAACCAAACTAAACAAAATGAAAGGTTCAAGGTGCCATTGTGGAAAGCAGAATTCAAATTAAGTATTCAGAGCAGAAAATAATAAAAAAAAACAAACAGTCACATTTGGAAACTAATGGAATATCATATTAGTAGTTAAATAATAAATGACTGTCAGAGGGACAGTAAAGTCAACAAGGTTCACTACAGGTTCAGTCATTTACACCAAAGTCTAGAGTCATATCTATTAATTACGTGCCTAGCTTGAGAAATGATTGGCTGTCTGCTTTCCACTGAGGGTTACACATTTATAACTTTTAGTAATGCTTAGAAATAAGGATTTTAGCTTACAGTCTTCTCCAGAGTAGCCAATCACTATATTGGGCTCCACCGCCCAACCGTGGTCATTCAGGGTGTGGACCTTGATCTCATAAGGAATGTAGGTTGGCGTGTCTTTCACAACAAAAGTGTGTCTCTTGATTCGATGTTCTGTCCAGCTTTCCTCAAGACCCATCTTTCTGTAGCTAAGCTTATATTCGAGTCCAGGTCCATTGTGTTCTATTGGCAACAAAGGCTAAGAAACAGACAGTGAGGAAAATGAGTTAGCAATTTAAACACATGTTTTGTGTCTCAGACTGAGCTCTGCTGCTACGTGATGGTACCTTGAATGGCAGGGGACGTGGTTGGAAAATATAGGGTGCCCAATAAAGAAACCAGCACAGGACATGGAAACAATAGCCATGAACTGTAATAACATAGATTCTGGATGGGCACCCCTCAAAAATGCAACATATGAAGCATAATGACCAAAACCTTTAGCCATGGATTTCATGTTACATTTAGAGGATGTACGTATTAGGGATGCACAGACTTCTGCAGAAGACTTTTGGTGAATACAGACCTTATATTGAAAAAAATGATGTGTGTAAGGAGGAGGTAGGGAGGGTATCCTGGAATCAGTTTCTCGTTGTCCAAGGACAAATTCTCTCAGCAGGAAACTGTTGTTTAGATACTGATATCTAGCAAAGGTTTCATGCATATATTATCATTAATGTCAGTTCATTACCTCCCAAGTGATGTCCATCTGATGAGGCGAATGACCCACAACCTTTATGTTTTCTGGATTCCTATCTGGGGCTGAAGAAACATGAATTATTAACATCTTACTTGACTGTGAATGACACAAGTGGAGCATGGGGCATACAAAAGTACAACTCATTTTAATTGTAAAATAGGATTCCTCTCTGCCGTTATTACTCAAATTACCCAAGTACTAATGGAAACTAAAGACTACACATAGTGGCATATTATGAACGCTCATTCAAACACATTGAAAGCAATTTTCCTACCAGCAGGAGGTGTTTTGTATCGCTCTGAAGGTTCACTTGGAAGTCCTTTGCCAATGGCGTTGACAGCACTAACTCTAAACCGGTAGTTAATGTGGCCATACAATGGAAGTGGAGCATGGTTTTGGTAACCAGACACCCGCAGTAGTGTCTTCCACTTTCCTGGCTCCCAGTGATTTTCTTCATACTCTATTATGTACTCTGTTTACAGATTTTTATGTTATTCATAATATAAGGGTACAGATTTTATGTACTGAAGAATAGATTCTTCAAAAACAACCTATTATAAGCAGTAAACATGTTACCTGTTATGGGACTGTGATAGTATTTAGTGGGTATCCAATGAAGTTTCACGCTGCGATCTCTTCGATCAGACAGTGATACATTCACTGGGCGGTCAGGGACATCTAAAGCACAGTACACACATAATATAACAAACATAAAAAATACACTTTAATTATATACATATAATAAAATGTTTTAATATTGTGAGAAAACCAAAAAGATATTTATGATTTTGTTTATTGGTTTAAACTGTGCTGTTGAGGTTGTTTGATGGCATCAGATGGCATGCATCAATATGGTTATGGTCTTTTTTGCATGTAGTTCATAATCTCCCAAGTGTCTGCTTGACTTTCCTCCAAATGTCCTCTCATGAACCAAAATATTACTAGGTGAACTGGATGAACTAAATTACCCCTAGATTTGCATGAAAATGTGTTTGTCTATTAGTGTGACTGTACCCTGTGATAGGCTAGTGACTTTTCCATGGTTTTTTTTTATTTTTCATTTTTACAGCATGTAAAGTGCTAAAAAATGATCCAAATATTGTTACGATATCAGTATAGCTGTTATTGCAAATACATATCTTACAAACATGCATTGTTAAAGGTATGATTAAATGACTGTGCAGGACAAAAGCCATTGGTATTAATTTATTTGCAACATATTTAAATCCATACAAGATGTTTTAAACCTAACATTCCAGGTCCCAGTAGCAACAACTCTGCAAACTACTGTTTCACAGAGTTCCTTTATCACCATAGACTTTCACCCTCATACCCACTCACTCAGCGGGCGTGTTAATCAGCGAGTTAACACTTAAGGTGGGACAGAAGGTAATTGGGACAGAGCAGCAGTGTGGGTACAATGTCCTGTCGTTTTAGCAGTAATTTAAACAGTACATGACATTAAAGGTTGCAGGGTGTTGGTGAGCTAAGCAACAGCAATTGCTAATTAAAAGAGTCTGTTGATCCTATATTTACATGTATAAATAAAGCTCATTTTGTTTTACCATTTGTAGCTGCTTCGTGTCAAAGCTACACTGTAAAAAGTGCTATATAAGCAAAACTGATCCAAACTGTTAGGCTTCATGTAGCTACATCTACAGGATCCTCTAAAGCAAAAACAATGCTATCAATGTTTAATCACACAAACTGCCTTCAATTATTAATAAGCATAATTTTAAAAGATTTTCAGTTCTGGTATCAGTGCACTTAAGCGTCTTTGGTGAGGGAGTATTGCCTATAAATAATGAACATCAGAGAATTCCTACCCAGGACAGTCACATTTGCAGATGCTGTATCTTGGTCCAGAGTTGTTCTAACGATACACGTGTACATCCCCTCATCACTGCGGCTTACGTTGATGATATGCAGCATTCCTTTAGAAATATAATATCTGTGCAACCAAAACATAGAAAGACTTTATTTAGAGCTGAAATACTTATATTAATTATATAGTTATTTATTGCATTTCTTTAAAATATTTATTTTTGAATACATTTCTTTAAAATATTTATTAATTTTCTTTAAAATATTTTGGGTAGTAAATATGTATTGTAGTAAATATTGGGACCATTTTTGGATAAAATCAAGTATCTAGCTACATATTTTGGATAAATGTATGCCTGCAGATAAAATTTATAAATACATCATGGGTGGCTCCTTACTGTACCAAAATGACTGTGCCAAATGAACAAAAACAAAGTTAATAAAGACATGATTGGGTGTTTTTTTTTTCTTCTGGAAGAACTTAACTGGCCCATACAGAACTCCAACCTCAACCCAGTCCCTTTGAGCAGACATAGAACTAGAGCAGACATTGTGAGCAAAGACCTCTTGTCCAACATCATTGTTTGCCTCCCAAATGCTTATTGAGGGGCGGGTTAGCTCAGTGGTTAGGGTCTTGGGCTATCAATCTGAAGGTTGGAGGTTCAAATCCCAGGTCCACTGAAGTTGCCAGTGTGGGTCCTTGAGCAAGACCCTTAACCCTCATTGCTCCAGGGATGTTGTGATTGACCCTGTGCTCGCCTTGTAAGTCGCTTTGGATAAAAGCGTCTGCTAAATGTCCCAATCTAATTTTAATTTAATTTAATTTTAATTTATTTGGATAAGTTCCCACAAAATTCAGCATTAGCTTTTTTGCTCAACAATATATAATAATTTAGGAAAACTATATAATGTTAAAATTAAGAGGTAATCACTTTTAGGCTTTATTAAGCCGTACTCACCGTGAAACATTTGTGTTATTGGTGTGTATTTCTCCACCGTCTTTCTTCCAGATTATTTGAAGCTCATCTCTAAGTGAGTGATCAAACTTCGCTTGGCAATGAAGCTTTGCTGTTGTTCCTCGTATGATCTCAGAATCTTGTGGGGGATCCACAATTTTGGTCAGCTCTGTATCACACAGATATAAATTTTGTATAACAATACAATAACTCTATATATTAGTTATATATGTGTGTTTGTTTCTTCACTCAAACTCAAATTCCAGCTGCACTGCTGCTTTCAATCCCCTTATTCCACCACAAGAAATATTCGCCACCGCTACTATGTCTCTACAATCTCAATGTTACTGCACTTATTATATTATTTACATTACATTTACATTTGGTCCTTTAGAAGATGCTTTTATCCAAAGCAACAAGTATCCCAACTTGGTTGGGTGGTTAGGTCAGAACACAGCCCACCTGGAGAAATAAGGGTTAAGGGCATTCCTCGAGGATCTACATTAGTAACTTCAGTGGATCTGGGATTTACACCCACAACCTTCTGATTGATGGCCCAATACCCTAACCACTGAGCTACCCCACCTACCAAACCCAATACCTACTCTATAGTGGTCCTGTGGTGTTCATGATCACTGAACTACAGAGTAAAGGGAACTAACAATGTATTGTAATCCATAGTTTGTTAATGTTCATCTGTGTGTATTTCTAAGTTAAGTGAAACTGATCAAATAGAAAATCACTGTAGAAACAAAGTGGTAGACGTGAGCAAAGGCTCAATGGGTTACTTAACCTTTTATGTAAAGCTCCGCACTGATTTTGGCGGCACCTTCCGAATTTTTCACAAAGCACGTATATCTTCCTGTGTCTTCAGATTTAGTTGTGTGAATCTGCAGGGAACCGTTTTTGTGTAGCTTGAATCGCTCTCCATGAATAAAACCTTCAGGGTCTTCTTTTTTCCTATTAAACAAAACATTATTGTATTGGTGCATGTTTTACTCTCACATAAAATGTTTGCAGAAAAATGCCTTGCTGCTGAAGACTATGAAATAAATAAATAAATAACTTTTTTCTCAATGATGATTAGGTAATAACACTGCATTTATAGTTGTTTTTTTTTTCCAGTACTTATTATTATTACAATGTTTTCTTCACTGCTTTCCCTATAGCTCTACAATATTAAGCCATAATACAAACAGAATATCTTTAGACCTGAATGTTTTGTGAATTGCCTTGTAAATATCTGCAAACATGTAAAACATGAGTAAAACCTGAGATAGATGAATAAGCACTTTTTTATTGGTGTTTATGAAGTAACATACTTTACTTTTTTAGATGAAGAGACAAAAAAATTACTGTGATGAAATGCTTCTTTTATTTTACAGTATATTTAAAAATGTAGATTTACATTTATAATTTAACAGTATTCCAGATTTTATTCCAGAAAAACAGGGCAGTACAGTGGCCTGGTGGTTAGCACGTTCACCTCTCAGTGCTGGGGATCAGGTTTGAATATCGAATATAATTATATATTTGAATATAACTTGGTGGAGCTTATTCTGTGGGAGAAAACCAGAGAACCCAGAGGAAACCTACATAGACGTGAGGAGAACATGGAAATTCAGATCAAGATTCGAACCTGGATCCACATGTCTGAGAAGCGGACGTGCCATCCATGGATGAGCGCTTGTTGGATGGGCGCTCTGTTCTGCGTTTTCACAATGCCTGAAACATTACATCTTTCAATGTAAGAGTAAAGCTCTATATTATAAACAACCTGCTGACTCTTTTCTATGTTTATTTGAGCAAACCTGATAATAGATAATGAATACCAGGCATTTGAACTGACCAGTTGATAGCAGCAGGTGGCGAACTGAACAGCTCACAATTCATGATGACGCTCTGACCAAACGCAATTTTATACTGCAGATCATTCCTTGTTAGCATCCATGGAGGCATATCTTGAAAAGAAACCAAGAGTGTTTTAGTCATTTTATGGAAAATGAGGAAAAACATTACAATGTGTGAAAGCAATTCATGTAAAATGCAGCTGCAGTCAGCTATCCCATTACAATATGAAAGGATATTAACATATAAAAGTGGCAATCTGGTGCCAGCAACAAACAAGAAGAAAAGCAACAAACGACCATGTATCAAGGACAGGCATTTACACAGACACACACTCACTCACTCACTGAAAGTTCAACTTTCACATCATTTGCAAATGAACAGCTGCTTAGAGCCCCAAGCAATTACATATCAAAATGAACACAATCATAATCAAAGCAAAGATGACTTGATCGATGTTCCTGCAGAGAACCATACAATCCCCTTACAGTGGCAGGAATGAAATTCCCATCAGTTAAACATTAATTGCATTGTTAGTATTCAATAATATGCTATATAATATGTGTGGAATATAAAGCCCTTCTGCAGTAATATAAAAAAGATAGACGTACAAGTAGAGAAGCAAACACACACACACACACACACACACACACACACACACAAATACTGTATATATTAAACAGTTGCTAATTTTAATTAGGGTTGCACAGGGTCTATTACTCATTGGTTGGATGGTGGGGAAACACCCTGCACAGACTGCCAGTAGGGCCAGTACTTCATCTATTTTCCTATATTATTTTTCTAATGCAGGATTAATTATGTGTAAAAATTAATAAGTTAAGACACATTTTATAGCGGACATTCTTTATTCTCTCATCTCATTATCTTTTGCTTAAGCCTCTCAAAAGTCACTGAGGGGGGGTGGGGGGTGGGGGGGGTAGGGTTCCCAACCCATTTTTGAGCGCTGGGCAGAGAAATCTTTTGAGCAACCAATTCACCATGAATTCATGTTTTTGAACTGTGGGAGTAAAGTGGAGAACGCAGAGAAATCCCATGCAGAAATGGGGAACATGGAAACTCCACCCAGGTGGGGATTTAAACTTTTAAAATTTATATATATATATACCCCTTGAACTTTGCCATATTTTGTCACATTACAACCACAAACATAAATATATTTCACTGGAATTTAATGTGAAAGACCAACACAAAGTGGTATACAATTGTGAAGTGGAATGAAAGTTATACATGAATCAACAATTTTTTTACAAATAAAAAACTGAAAAGTGCGATGTGCAAAATTATTCAGCCCCCTGAGTCAATACTTTGTGGAACCACCTTTTGCTGCAATTACAGCTGCA